>JAJPUD010002128.1:10489-37884 GCA_023553655.1 Myrmecobius fasciatus | reverse complement strand
TCTCTCTCTCTCTCTCTCTCTCTCTCTCTCTCTCTCTCTCTCTCTCTCGGAGGCAGCTCATCAACATTGTCAGATAAAATGAAGTTTTGGAGTCACCTAATGGTTTTGATCCATCTAACAGTTTATTTTTATTCTTTAGATTCAAAACCAAATAATCAGCTGAAACTATTAGCTCAGGATGCATAAGGCAGGTCATCCTTTGGATCCTATTCATCTGGAATGGGCAAATTATAGAGAATCCTTGAGTTGGTTGTCAATATTGGACATATAAATATGAAGGTAGCAGATCTATTTTAAGGGCAATGTCTGATGGATTGGAGCAGCAGCTGGTGAAATCAACCAAGTGTTGGATCTGGATTCAGGAAGATTTGGGCTTAAATACCAACTAAGATGCTTTCTAGCTATGTCACTTCATTTCTCTTAGCTTCAGTTTTCTCATCTGTAAAATAAAGGGGTTGGGAATGACTTTTTTAAGTAAAAAATGAATGCTGCAACCTTATTCAGACACAATTAACTCTTTCTCTGGGTATGGATAGCATTTTTTTTTTATCATAAGTCCTTCAGAGTAGTCTTGGATCATTGTATTGCTGAGATTAGTCATGAACAACTTCTAAGGCTTATTCTAATACCATGTCTATGATTCTTATAATGTAAAAAATATAAGAATTAAGTAAGCAATCAGAAATACCTGCTATTTCTTTTTTTTCCTCTTTTACTAATGATTTTTTGGTTATATATGTATATTAACTTTTTAAACACACATTTCTATATGAATCATGTTGAAAGAGAAAAATCAGATAAAAAGGAAAAACCACGAGATTAAAAAAAACAGAAAAAAGTGAACATGGCAAGTATTGATTTACATTCAATCTTCATAGTTCTCTTTCTAAATGCAGATGCCATTTTCTATTCAAGATTTATTGAGATTGCCTTGGATCACTGAATTTCTGAGAAGAACCAAGTCTTTCATAGTTAATCATCATCTTACTGTTACTGTGTACAATGTATTCCTAGTTTTGCTTGTTTCACTAAGTATCATAAATTTTTCTAGGCCTTTCTAAAATCAGTTTGTTCATAATTTTTTTATAAAACAATAATATTCCATTACTTTCACATACCATAACTTATTCAGCCATTCCCCAATTGATGGGCACCTACTCATTTTCCAGTTCTTTGTCACCACAAAAGGAACAGCTACAAACATTTTTGTACATGGTCCTTTTCCTTCCTTTATGATTTCCTTGGGTTCAGATCCAGTAGAGACACTGCTTGATGAAAGGATATGCACAGTTTGATAGTTCTTTGGGCACTTGCTCTTCAGAATGGTTGGATCATTTCATACCTCCACCAATAATGCATCAGTGTCCCAGTTTTCCCACATACCCCCCAATATTTATCATTATCTTTTCCTGTCATCTTAGCCAATCTAAAAGATATGAGGTAGTACCTCAGAATTGTTTGAATTTGCATTTATCTAATCAATAGTGATTTAGAGAATTTTTTCATATGACTATAGATGGCTTTAATTTCATCACCTGAAACTTGCTCATATCCTTTAACAATTTATCAATTGGGGAATGTCTTGTATTTTTATAAATTTGTCACAGTTCTTTACATATTTTACAAAGGAGGCCTTTATCAGAAACATTGGCTGTAAAAATTTTTTTCCCCAGCTTTTTACTTCCCTTTTAATCTTCTTGTATTGGTTTTGTTTGTGCACAAATCTTTTAATTTAATGTAATCAAAGTTGTCCATTTTTCATTTCACAATGTTTTCTAGTTCTTCTTTGGTCATAAATCCCTCAAACATCTGATAGGTAAACTATCTCTTGCTCTCCTAATTTGCTTATGGTATCACCTTTTATGCCCAAATCATGTGTCCATTTTGACCTTTTTTTGCTATGGGGGTATGAGAGGTAGGTTTATGCTGAGTTTCTGACATATGATTTTCTAGTTTCCCCAGCAATTTTTGTGAAAATAGTGGGTTCTTATCCAGAAGCTGGAGTTTGGGGAGTTATCAAATACTAGATTGCTATAGTCATAGATTATTGTGTTATGTGTATTTAACCTATTCCACTGGCCCAAAACTCTATTTCTTGGCCAGTACCAAATGGTCCTGATGTCTGCTGTTTTATAATAGAATTTTAGGTCTGGTACTGCAAGACCACTATCGTTTGTGTTTTTTTCATCAATTCCCTTGATATTCTTGATCTTTTGTTTTTCCAGATGAATTTTGTTATTATTTTTTTCTGTCTCTATAAAATAATTTTTTGGCAGTTTGATTGATATGGCACTGAACAAACAGGCCAATTTAGGTGGAATTGTCATTTTTATTAAATTATCTCAGTCTACCCATGAACAATTGATATTCTTCCAATTGTTTAGATCTGACTTTATTTGTGTGAGAAGTATTTTATAATTGTGTTCATATAATTCCTGGGTTTGTGTTGGCAGGTAGACACTCAAATATTTTGTCTACAGTTATTTTAAATGGGATTTCTCTTTCTGTGTCTTGCTGCTGGGCTTTTTTAGTCATATAAAGAAATCTGATTATTTGCATGGGTAATACCTACTATTTCTAGATTCTTTTCCTCCCCAGCAGACTGCCATGGCAAGCATACAACACACACACACACACACACATCCTTTCCACCTCAAAAATTCCATGGCTTTAAAAGCTCCAAGAACAATAGTACAGAGCAACACCAGCTTAAACCAGAAGATAAAGAAATAACCAAGTCAGAGGTTAGAGAGTTCTTGCTTTCTAATTTGTCTTTATAAGAAAGAAGAGTGAATCAAATGAAAAACTGGCATATAGCAAAGTAAAAATGTCAGAAGCATTTAAAATGATCAAGTTTTTTAAAATGCATGCTATTTTGCCTAATGTCAGAGGAAATTGGGAATATTTTTATAAGTACAAAAGCTCAAGCAGACAGGGAAAAATTCTCTTACAATTGAGAAAATTACAGACTAGCCATTTGACATTAGTTGGAGAAAAACAACAAACCTCAAAAGTTATTCTGGGAGTTCACACAAGAGAACTACTACAAATCCAGGGCTTGAGGTTGGGAGGCCCATTTTAGGATTTAGTACTTTAGAAGCCCTCATGAGATGACTAGAATTCTTTCTGGATGTCACTACCAAGGGCAAAAAGGACATAACATGCTCCAACATGTTGCAGAGTAGCTTCTAAATGTATACATATTGATCTGCATGTGGAAGGAAGAACATATTGAGCCAGGTTCTTTGGGGTCCTGGGTCCTGGGGAAAAGTCTGTGAGCTGTTGAAAGATGGAATATCTCCTTTTAGAGACGGGCAAACTCGATTAGATCTCAGCATCTTCTGTTGTAATGGAATTTAGAGTCAATGCATCTTATTCATCTTCCTCCTCCTAATGAATGCATCCATCCCTGTTAGGATCCCAAGGCAGGTAGTAACTTCTTGCTTTCTATTATGGATTTGCCCAATTCACACTATTAGTTAAGTTTCTAAGGCTAAATTTGAATTCATGTTTTCCTGACTCCAGACCCAGACCTTTAGCCAGTGAACCACCAGTGAGTTCATTTCTTCCATCTATTTGAAGAGGAAAAGGGAGGAATATTGCATGAGAAGAATAAATCTGAATTGGGTCCAGTTATATCAAAGCCCTTCTATTTATACCCAAACAATGGATCATTTTCTTAAGAAATGTTAAGTTTAGAGGACATTGGAAGGTGTTTTAAGCCCTCTGAACATAGTAAGACTCTTCTGTTTTCTTGATTGCTTTTTTTCCTGCCTCTATCCCATTACTGTCATCTCTGGGGTCCCCTGGAGTACTGAGTGCTCCCATCTTTAATTCTACTAGTAACTGGTAAGAGCAGTGCTCAGATGCCCTGACTCAATTCAATAAGCATTTTATAAGTTCCTACTAAGTGCAGCGAAGTGGTGCAATGGATAGAGTGCAGGATCTGGAAGACCTGAGTTCCAATATGGCTTCAGCTGTGTGACACTGGCAAATCACCTAACCCTATTTGCCTCAGTTTTCCATCTATAAAATGGGCTTGAGAAGGAAATGCCAAACTATTTCTATATCTCTGCCAAGAAAACACCAAATGAGTTGGACATGACTGAAACACTGAACAACAACATTATGGGTCCAATGTTCTGGGCATAATACAAGATTCAGATGAAGTTTATGGTCCTTATACTCAAGGAAGGAGTTTATTATCTTGCTGAAGAGATAAAGTGTATCAGAAATGATTCAAAAACTGCACAAAATGGTAGTACAATATAATCTTTACATATAATAATATAACAATATGATTGGGGAATGAGACCCGTGATTTCAATAGGGTCAAGGTAACTTTTTATTCATTGGTGAGCAAACTCTTTCTATCAGTGTAAGGCAGCTCCATCTCTGCAATTCACAGTCTTAGTTGCCCAGAGCACTGAGGAGCAGAGTGACTCGTGGTCTCTTGTGGTCAGTGGTCAGTGAGGGAGGATGTGTCAGAAGTGGGCTGTGAGGGCAGCTCCCTCTCTCCTACATTATCTGGCTGTGTTCTACCTGCCGACATTAGAATGGCTCTGGCCCAGTGTGGAGTACGATGATAATCTGAGGAAGACTCTAAATCAACATTATTCCTATTTCCTAGAAGGCTGTGCAGTTTTCTGAATCAGTCATGGGACTCTGTCCCTTAGAATTATCATTTTTCTATTAGAGATCAGGATTAGATTTCCTTAATACAAAGTTGAACATTTATTCATTGGCTTTTGCTTAACCTGAGATAGATCCAGAGCAAGAAGGGAATAGTAATGACTTGTTATTTTTGAAAACTTTGATACTTTTCAAAGATTAAAATTCAAGTTATCAATAGTCAAATATAAAAATACTCCAAATACTAATGGTTTTTAAAATTGTTCATTGTTTCAATTTTGCCCAACTCTTCATCATCCCATTTGGGGTTTTTCCCTGATGTCCTGGTCCTCTTTGAGAAGGAAGAACAAACACCAGTAGCCAACATACTCATAACCCAAATACATGAAAGAAAGAAGCATAAGATTCATTTGTACAAAAATATTTACAGCAGGCCTTTTTGTAGTGGCAAAGAACTAGAAAGTAAGGAAATGGCCATTAACTGAGGAAGGGCTGAACAAATCATGATCTATGAATGTGAGAGAATACTATCGTGCTGAAGAAATAATGAAAGGGCAGTGTCAGAGAAACCTGGGAAGACCTGTAAAACTGATGCAGAGTAAAGTGAGCAGGACCAGGTTTGGATTCACTTAACAGTAACAACAATATTGTAAGAACAAACAAGAATTATGAGTGAGACAATGACCAACCCTGACTCCAGAGGTCAGATAGTAAAGCATGCTCCCTACCTCCTAATTGAGAAGTGATAAATGTAGGGTACAAAACAAGAATATATTTTTTTGGACATGACCAATGCGGGAATTTGTTTTGTTGACTATTTATGTTCATTAAAAGAGATTCTTTTTTTTTTCTTTCTTTAACGGAGGAAAGGAAGTGGAAAGAACAGAAAATAGATTTTGGCCAATTGAAAAATAATCTAATTTAACTAAAAAAGAAAACCTGTCTGCTGGCCTAACATCATCAAATTTGTCCAATCTGCTTTGGGAAGAGTTTATAACCCTGGGTAGAATTTCAGATTCTAAAAATTTTGTTCCAAGAATTCAGCACATTATTGGAAACCATTCAGAATAAAAATGAGAGGCAGGAAGTATTGGATTGGGAGGAGTGAGGAGTATTGTTTAGAAGAAAGAACCTTGAACCAAGAGTTGAAGACTCCAATTCTTATCTGAGTTGAGCCACAAATTAAGTGGGAAGGTTTTGGATTGCCTTTTATTCTTCCTGAGCTTCTGTTTCTTCATTTGTAAGAGAAGAGATTTGGACTAAGTAAACCAGTGGGAGAGTAAGAGGTCAACTCTGGAGTAGTGACCCAACTATTGTTTTGGTGTTGCCAAAGGTTGGATTCCTTGGAAAGGATCCTTTGTTTAATGGTATTCCCTAGTACCATCTTTGATGTTAATTATAGATCTATTCATCTAGATCTGAAAGAAACCCGGGAAGCCACCTAGTCCAAGTCCCTAGTTTTACAGATGAAAAAACTGCTTTGGGGATTCAGCAAATTATAAGCGAGACTGGTGACTTTGCATAGCCTCCATCACTTAAATACAATTCAATCTCATGTCATGTATTACCTCCCTGATCTCTGAGAAGGACAAACAACAAAAACATGATTCCCAGGAATTAAGCAAGAGAAAGACAAATTTCAAATCCAGATCTACCTACCGTACCATGCTGGCTCAAGTATTGTTGACTACTGGTCAGTCAGAGGGAAATGATTTTGCCTTCTCACCCTTTATCCAGATCATAAAACCCATATCCACAACTGTGATTTTGTCTTTTACCTAGAATGTAAGTCATCAATCAAGACATAGTGAGTCAAGCAGCCATTTGTCCCCAAAGGTGGTCCCAGCTCTCCTGGGTCATCATGGGTGTATTTTAGCAGACTTGCATGAGGATTTTTGTCTCATCAGAGCTCAAGATAACTTTGACCTACACATAAACAGGAAGTCTTTAGATGTCAGGCTGCACCTTCCACAAGTAATAATGAACTTAAAAGTCACACATTCAAAGACACCGAAGAAGAAGAGTTAGCTCCATTTAGTATTGTTCATGGAGTCATCATGGCCAGCCATTAAGACCAAGCCTCAAACTTTAATGATTTGTACAGATGACTTGGACAGGAAAAATAAAAACAACCTTTTCAAAGTGCTGCAGATGGTAGTAATCCAGGAAGTGGAGCAAACAAGAGAGGAACTCCCAGTCATCACTGAAAAAGATGGAAAAGAGAAATCAGAGGATCTCATTAAGACCCCAACAAAACTTCTCATGCTGTTGGAAAGGATGATGGTCATATTGCTCCGGAAGGATATATGAGTATTATTAGCAGATTAATTTTTCAATGCCAAAACCCAATAAACAACTTTACAATTCACCCTTATGGGTGAAAAAAAGCAGCAAACAGGATGCTAGAGTGAATTGAAAGATAAAACAATATCATAGGAAATGGTGTCATTGTTATAGAAGGTTAGATTAAAATCTTATTTAAGTGTACTGTTTTATTAGCTGGAGGAAAACTGACAAATTTTTGGCATGTCTCCCATTCAGAAAACCCACCAAATATCCTTTAAAAAATCTGAAAGTACTTTGTAAATTATAAATCTGAATCATTTTCATATAATTATAATTATTTTCTTTTAAATGTCTGAAACACAGAATTATGTTTGCTGTAATTATCAAAGTCTCTCTGAAATAATAAATGAAGAAGGGAGGAAGGCATATAAACTTCAATATCATGAAAACACCATTTATCACATTGTGAAGTATTGATGTTGGGCATGAGAGAATATGACTCATTGGCCTCATACTTGTTTTAGCTGTTGAGTGGTCAACTAGATTATAACACTGCAGTTTGATTTTCATTTTGGAGGCTTCCAAATTAAGTGTTATGAAACCAAAATGGCTAGTCTTTTAAAAATAATAATAATAGTTTTTTATTTTTAAAAATACATGCAAAGATAGTTTTTAACATTCACCCTTGCAAAACATTGTGTTCCAAACTTTTCTCCCTCGCCCCTCCCCTAAACAGCAAGTAATTTCATGTAGGTCATGTAGGTTAAACTTGTACAATTCTTTTTTTTAATCCCATTCTCTTTTCTTTCCTTTTTATTAAAGCCTTTTATTTTTGCATGGATATCCATATGTATGGATATCCATATGCATGAATAATTTTTCAACATTGACCCTTAAAAAACCTTGTGTTCCAAATTTCCTCCTCTTTCCTCCCATCCCCTCCCCTAGATAGCAAGTAATCCAAAATTCATTAAACATGTTGAAATATATGTTAAATCCAACATATGTATTCATATTTATATAATAATCTTGCTGCACAAGAAAAATAAGATCAAAAAGGAAAAAAGATGAGAAAGAAAACAAAATGAAAGCAAACAACAACAAAAACAGTGAAAATGCTATGTTGTAATCCACCCTCAGTTCCCATAGTCCTCTCTCCGAGTGTAGATGGCTCTCTTCATCACAAGATCACTCAATCATTTCATTGTTGGAAAGAGCCATGTCCATCAGAATTGATCATCATATAATCTTCTTGTTGTCATGTACAATGATCGCCTGGTTCTGCTCATTTCACTCAGCATCAATTCATGTAAGTCTCTCCAGGTCTCTCTGAAATCATCCTGCTGATCATTTCTTACAGAACAATAATATTCCATAACATTGATATACCATACTTTATTCAACCATTCTCCAACTGATGGATATGCACTCAGTTTCCAATTTCTTGCCACTACAAAAAAGAGCTGCCACAATTTTTGTGCAATTCTTCTAAGCATACTTTCACATTTATCATGCTGCACAAGAAAAATCAGATCAAAAAGGGGGAAAATGAGAAAGAAAAAATCAAGCAAGCAAACAGTAACAATCACAACAATAACAAAAGATGAAAATACTATATTATGATCTACACTCAGTCCCCACAGTCCTCTCTCTGGGTGCAGATGGCTCTCTCCATCACAAGACCATTGGAACTGGCTTGAATCACCTCATTGTTGAAAGGAGCCATATCCATCACAGTTGATCATCACATAATTTTGTTGTTGCTATGTATAATGTTCTCTTGGTTCTACTTCACTCAGCATCAGTTCATGCATCAGGTCTGTCTAGTCTCTCTGAAATCAGCCTAATGATCATTTCTTTTTTTTAAATTTTTTTTAATTTTTTTTTATTAAAAGCTTTTTATTTACAAAACATATGAGTGATTTTTCTACATTGACCTCTGCAAAAACTTTTTTTCCCCAAGCTTTTCCCTTCCTTCCCCCCCCACCCCTAGATGACAGGTAATCTAATACATGCTAGATAGGATAAATTATATGACAAATAAAATACATGTATACATATCTATACAGTTATCTTACTGCACAAGAAACATCAGATCTAGAAAGAGAAGAAGGAAAAAACAACCTAAGAAGGAAAACAAAATGCATGGAAATATTCACAGAAAGCGTTAAAATGCAGTGTTGTGGTTCACTCTCAGTTCCCACAGGCCTCCCTCTGGATGTATATGACTATCTTCATCGAAGCACAACTGGTTTGAATCACATCATTGTTGAAGAGAACCATGTCCATCAAAATTGATCATCGTATAGTCTTGTTGCTAATGATCATTTCTTATAGAACAATAATATTCTCTTACATTCATAAACTATAACTTATTCAGCCATTCTCCAGCTGATGGGCATCCACTCAGTTTCTAGTTCCTTGCCACTACAAAAAGGGCTGCCACAAACATTTTTGTACATGTGGGTCCTTTTTTATGATCTCTAAGATACAGGAACTGCTGGATCAAAAGAAATGCATAGTTTTATAGTCCTTTGGTCATAGTTCCAAATTGCTTTCTAAAGTGATTAGATTAGTTCACAACTCCACCAACAATGTATTAGTGTCCCAGTCCTCCCACATCCCTTCCAACATTTATCATTATCTTATCCTGTCATCTTAGCCAATCTGAGAGGTGTGAAGTAGAACTTCAGAGTGTTTTAATTTGTATTTCTCTAATCAATAGTGATTTAGAGCCCTTTTCCTAAGACTAGAAAGGGCTTTAATTTCTTCTTCTGAAAAAGGGAGAGGGGGGCAGCTAGGTGGCGCAGTGGATAGAGCACCAGTCCTGAAGTCAGGAGGACCTGAGTTCAAATCTGGTCTCAGACACTTAACATTCCCTAGCTGTGTGACCCTGGGCAAGTCACTTAACCCCAATTGCCTCAGCAAAAAGCAAAAAAAAAAAAAAAAAAAAAAAAGAAAAAAAAAAGAAAAAGGGAGAGGGAGAACAGTTCAGTTAACACATCAGCTGTAGCTAGTAGTATATGCAATATTCTACCTTCATAGTTCCCACCTCTGCAATGACCAAGCTTGATCTTTTTAAGTACACAATATTGTTTGGCTCCTTCATTCTTCCCATTTATATTGCTATGGTCACAACATTTATGTTATGCAGCTAGATGATGTAGTAGCCCTGAGTTAAAATTTGGTGTCAGATACTTCCTAACTATATGACCTTGGGAAATATTTCCCATTCAGAAAATCCGCAAATATCCTTTAAAAAATCTGAAGGCGCTTTATAAATTATAAATTGAAATCACTTTATTATAATTATTTTCTTTTAAATGTCTGAAATGAAGAACTATATTTGCTCTGATTATCAAAGTCCCTCTCAAATAATAAATAAGGAAGGAAGGCAGGCATATAAACTCTTCAATATCATGAAAATACCATTTATCATACTGAAGTATTAATGTTGGGCATGAGAGAATATGGCTCATTGGGTTCATACTTGTCTTGGCTGTTGAGTATTCAACTAGATAGTGCTTAGTGCTTAATCGCTTTCAGCCTCATTTTCCTCATCTGCAAAATGGGAATAATAATAGCACCTATCTCCCAAAGTCACTGTGAGGAAAATATTGCCATAATATTTATAAAGTACTTTGCAAATCTTAACGTGCTATATAAAACGTGCTATAAACATCATCATCATCATCATGCTGTTTTCTTGATGATGCATGATATATTTCAGTAGGAATTCTTTAAAAATAATTTTTAAGATTAAGTAATATTCTTCTAACATCCAAGATGTTTTGTAATAAAAGGACAACTTTAAAATTGTTCAAATGTAAAAAGGGCATAATCAGGGGAGCCCCCAGTCATCTTTATGAGAATACAGGGCATGAACCTTTTCTTGGAAGGAACAGCTCTCATGGAAGCAGAATTGTTTCTCAGCATCTTGTTGAAAAGGCAGAGGGGACTTTTCTGTAGGTTTCCAATGACTGAAGTTGCCTTCAAGATATCTGGTGACTGCAATCCAATAGGGGACAGGTGATAGTCAGATGAACTTTCCAAACAAGAAAGCAGTAAGAAATCAGAGGAGCTCTCAGACAAGAGATCTCCAAGAAAGAAGAGAGTTCTCTTTGTGCACTCCTAGAAAGTAAAAATGATTACTTATAAGAAAAGCTCATGGTATGTACTAGTCCAGGAGAGCTTGAGAAGTGAATTTCTAGACCTTTAGTTTTCTTCTGCTTTTCTGTTTCCTTTTCTTACTATAGGTCTTAGATGGGAGAATGGTTATTTCCAACCTAGAGGGTCATCTTATGTTTCTGATTTTGAAAATTCTCAACTGGCCTCTAAGAGGAATTTTTCCTCAGAAAATCAATCAAACAATTAACAAATATATCTTTAGCGTATACTGCATACCAAATACTTGACTAGATGATTAGAAGATAAGAGAATGGATTCTTCACAGTATGCTTTCCTACAGCTAAAAGATTAAAGGCATGCCAAGAGTATCTAGGAGATTTAGACAAACCTTATGAGTTGTTAAGATGGTGGCCAGGTTATCTTCCCTATCCAAATGAAAACTCTCAAGATGAGGTTTACCTTTGAGACTGACTCATTGAGGGATTTATTATTTCTCTGACTTGTCTCCTCCACCATAAAGTAAAACTCTTATATGAAGTTTTATCTTTAAAACGAATTGTACCTCTGGCTTATTTCTAAGTTTATCCAAATAGGAGTAACAGTCTCTTTGTAGGATCACTAAACAAATAGAACCCATTTACCTAGGAACCACATTGTTGATGCAACTTACAGCAAAATAAGGAGGGGTTGGCAAGTTCCAGATCTTCTGGTCCATTATAGCATGGTCTATAATCTCGAATAGTAAATTTTATTGTAATGATGATGTTAATATTTTTTTTGGAAAACAAGGGGAAATGATAGCCCTACTTTATATTCACATTGAGACAAGTGATAATCTCTTCTCTGGAGATTATCATAATAATTGAGAACAATGGGAGTTTTGGATTCAGTTCTGGGTTTCACTTTTTTAGGAAGAAAATTCAGAAGTTGAATCACATGCAGGGAAAAACAATCAAGATGGGGAAAGGACTAGAAATTATTAGAGAAGAGATTGAAACAACCCAGAAAAAAGTGGAAGATGTTCCCCAGTTATCTTCAGCTAAGATGAAAAGTATGTAGTCATGAAAAGTTAGTCATGAAAAGTCAACCCCTGAAAATAGTAGCTGCTGCTCCTTTGGGGACCCAACCTATTAATGAGAGTAGGAGTTAAGGCGTTGAACTTAAAAGGAAGTATTCCAAAAGATGTGGGGGCTATAATTGTTTTCAAGCATTTGAATGGCTGTTGTGTAGGAAGGGGATTACATTTATTCTGTTTGCCTCAAACAACAGAACTGAAGTTGTATATGTAAGACTGACAAGAAAAAACGAGCTACTATTGCCATTTGCTGGAGTTGTCATCTGCTGCTTGGGATTTTTCTTCTACAAAGGGAGTAATATTGTTTTTTGTTATGATAAGCAAATTCTTTTCAATCCCCAGCATGGGGTTAGGGGTATAAAGTAGGGCCAAGATCATGGAGATTCCTTGATGCTTTGAGACCCCTAAGGAACTACTTAGCAACTGACCAGAGGTGATGGGTAAGAGATAGTAACATTTGTTTTTCACTCTGGGAGCTAAGCTCAGATCCTTTACACTTCTTAATCATTAGAGCTGTTCCAAAATGGAGTGAGCTGCCTTGAGAAGTAAGACTTTTTCATCACTACAGGAGACTGAATGACTCCTTGTTAGGGAAGTTATAATGGCCATTTCAGTTTAGTTAATAGTTGGATCAGATGGTCTCTAAGGTTCCTTTCAACTCTGAAATTCTAGTACTCAATGATTCTAAACTACATAGTTAAATAATCACAAATATGATTCTGAATTATTGTGTTTACCTCCTGGACTCTGAATTTTCTAGGTGGTTATAGTAGTTTTGTGAAATTATTGCCACTATTTTCCAGTAGCTAAGTTGTCAAAAGACGTGCAAAAATGGTTTTCAAGAGACTAGCAAGCTATCAATAATCATATGAAAAAAATGTTCTAAATTTCTGATAATATGAGAAATGAAAATTAAAATCCTGAGGGTTCACTTCATATCCAACAAAATTGGCACAATTGATCAAAGGCAGAAACAGTCAGAGTAGAGAGCCTGCAGAAAGACAAGCACTTTAATTCACTGTTGGTGATGTGATAGAATGTTTAGCCATGTTGAAAAAGAATTTTAAAATTATTCCAAAAAGTTACTAAATTATTTATATGTAATATGGCAATACTACTCCTAGAAGGGATGGACAATAAAAAGAAAAAAGGAATGTTCTTAGAGAAATAAGCATCATTTGTGTGTGTGTGTGTGTGTGTGCATGTATGTGTGATGGTAGCAAAAACTTAGAGAGTAATTGCTTTATTGACTAGGGACTTGCTGAACAAATTATGTTATATAAATGTAAAAGGATACTACTATCTCACAAGAAATAACAAATGAGAGGAATTCAGAGAAACATGTGAAAATGATATGAGTAAAAGAAAGAAAAATCTGAACTACAAATGCAAACACTATGACAATGCAAATTAACATCACAAGATTAAAGACAATGACAAATATTGAATTGGGAGTACAGATAAAACACAATTATTTTCTCTTGGTAGAGAAGCGGAGGAACATGGTTGCTGAATGCAGTTAGATATATTTGCTGGGAACAGTTGGTTTTGCTTATTGTTTTTTATGGAAAAGGGAAGAAGCATATTAGCAAGTATTTGTATGAACAAACAAGATCAATAAAACATTTAAAAATAATCTATTTAATATTTTATTTCCCCCAATTACATGTAAAAACAATTTCTAACAATTATTTTTTAAATTTCGAGTTCCAAATTCTCTCTCTCTTTCCCCTTCTCCTTTATTGAGAAGGTGAGCAAGTTGATATAAATAATATATGTGCAGTCAAGCAAA
The DNA here is from genome assembly GCA_023553655.1 of Myrmecobius fasciatus. Taxonomy (NCBI): domain Eukaryota; kingdom Metazoa; phylum Chordata; class Mammalia; order Dasyuromorphia; family Myrmecobiidae; genus Myrmecobius; species Myrmecobius fasciatus. The sequence continues at coordinate 23,971 of JAJPUD010002128.1, read as the reverse complement.
ACATTTTTCCATATTGCTCATGTTGTAAAATAAAATACATACCAAAGGGGGGGGGACAAGAAAAATAAAGTAAAACAAACTCCTTTAACTTTCATTCAGGCTCCATTGGTTCTTTCTTTGGAGATGGATGCCATTTTTCATTATACATCCCTCAGAATTGTCTTGGGTCATTGTATTGTTGGTAATAGCTAAGTCATCTACAGCTGATCATTATACAATATCGCTAGCACTGTGTACACAATTCTTCTAGTTCTGCTCATTTCACTTTGCATTAGTTCATGTAAGTAGTCCAGATTTTTCTGAGAATATCATCCTGGTCATTTCTCATTACAATCATATACCACAACTTGTTCAGCCATTCCCTAAGTGATGGACAACCCCACATTTTCCAATTCTTTGCTACAACTAAAAGAGCTACTATGATTATTTTTGTAGAAATGGGTCCTTTTCTCTCTTTTTAAGAATCACTTTGGGATATGGATCTAGTAGGTATTGTTGAGTCAAGGATATGCATAGTTTTATATTCCTTTGGGCATAGTACCAAATTGTTCCACAAAGTAAGTGAAATCAGTTCACAACTCCAGCAACAGTACATTAGTGTCTTAATTTTCCCAAATCTCCTCCAATATTTGTAAGTTTTCTTTTCTGTCATATTAGTCAATCTTATAGATATGAGGTGATTTGAATTTCTAATAAAACATTTTAAAATCTTATTTCCAGGCGTTCTAGAAATTATCTTACTATTTGGATTGAAAATTTAATTGGATTTTTTGTTTATTAAATACTGCATTTAGCTTCCCCAGAAACCCTCTTCTATTGTCTCTTCCCCCTCTTCTGTTCATGCTTGAGTAGATTTTAAAATGACAGAAAAGCAGTAAAATGGATTTTTATTTGGCAGCTTAACTTCTGTCTTCCCACACCATACAGGCTCCAATAAGGATGTGATATTTAATTGCCAAAGTTGAAAAAGTAAGAGAAGTTATTCTGGAAAATAAGGTTTAAAAGTTTTCTTCTTTACTGATGGCCAACATTTTCTGGCCAGGGTTCCTCATGTAATTGGAGAGAAACTCTCTCTTGAGAGAAGTGGGAGACACTGGATAAAATCACTAAGGAAATTAAGTGCCTAAAAGAGTTTGGCTGAAAATACCTATGGGTCATCAGGCTGATGGAAATGTTCTCTTTCCCATTTAAAAGTGTTTCTCTTTGACCTAGAGGGAAGAGGAAGAGAATAAGGAGGATAATGAGGATGAATTCTGGAGTCATGCTTCCCCCAAACTTCCCACATGGTGGTTGGGGGAAAGGCAGAGATCCTTTTGAGAGAACATGTGTAAGTACTTTGGTATGGGGCATGGAGCATATTAGGGACACAATACTAGCTCCCTATTGATTACCCCCTTACAATCTCACATGAGGAGAATTAAACTCTTAACATCTGAGGTTGGATATCAGTTAAGAGGTAATCACTATAGCTCACCACCTTTTACTGAAAGGGAAATATTTTGGCCAATAATAACTTCAGAAAGGCTAAGGGAAGTTGAATTAAATAATTTAGGAAGGAAAACATGTCTCTTGACCTAAAGCAGGACTACTACTTATGTATTTAAGACCAGTTTCCTTTGCCACTCTTTTTGGACATATCAATGCTCTATATTCACCCTTGAAATTTTCTCTAAAGCAGATCAGACACCATTTTTCAGACACCATTTGCTTCAGCCCTAAAATGACATGATTAGATTTCATAGATTTGGGGAGTGTGATGGAAAATCCCTTAAAATATATGTGTGATGGAAATGAGTAATACTTGCCAGCCTACAGAATGATTTCTCATAATGTGATTCCCACAGGGCTGTGTGGTTGGGCATGTCCTCTTCATCTTCATAGCAAAAACTTGTATGAAAATATGGAAAACAAATTCACCAAATTACCTCACTCAAAGATTTTTTTTTAAAAAGCAAGCAAACAACAACAAAAAAGTTTAAATACTATGTATTATATATAGACTTGTTATAATATAGATAAACAAAAACATCAAATTAGAAGAATAAAAATAAGAAGATGCTGTGTATAATTAAAATTGGTCCAATCTTGCCATTAGAAAATTCCTCAATTTTATGAATGCTGTAAAATGGGAAATGTATAAATGAACAGATTTTAACATAGATAGTAACCATATTCTAAGGACACAACTGATCTTAATCAATCACCACTATAAGGGGATCAAAAGAGCTTAAAAAACATGGCAGTAGAAAAAATATCTTATATCCTGTCCAAGCAAAGAGACATAGCACAGGAATAATAGCAGTTCAGAATACCAAGTTGTTTTGAAATTTTTATGGAAAAGGAAGATGGAAGATTATGAACATAAAGACTGAATAAAGCAGTAAGAAGTGATGGGAAGAAAACAGATTTATATAGTCAATTAAGCTAAATTACCTTATGAACTTTTAAAGATAAAACTATTAAGATGAAAACAGACAGAAAATGAGAAAGCTCTGCAAAGAAGAATTCTATAACAAATAATTTCCTTCATCAATATCATAAGAACCATCCTATTTGGACTTTAAAATCATAGTCAACCCTCAACTATCCCCTCTCAGAACTTGATAAGTCCAATTAAAAAGTAAACAAGAAAGAAACTAAAGAGGTAAATGGGATATGAGATACCATAAACAAATTAGAAGAGCAAGAAGTCTACTTATCAAATCTATGAGAAGGGGAAAAATTCAAGATCAAATAAGAAATAGAGAATATTATGTAATACAAAATTGATAATTTTGATTATATTAAATTTATAAGCTCTAGTATGAACAAAATCAGTCACCAGGATTAGAAGGAAAGCAGAAATATGGGAAACAATCTTTACAGCAAATATCTCTAATAAAGACCTCATTTCTCAAATAAATATTAGAGCTGACTCAAATTTACAAGAATATAAGCCATTCCCCAAATGATAAATGGTCAAAGAATGTGAACAGGCAGTTTTCAGATAAAGAAATCAAAGCTTTCTATAGGCATAGGAAGAAATGTTCTAAATCCTTTGGATTAGAGAAATGCAAAATAAAACAACACTGAGCTACTGCCTCACAACTACATTATTTTTCTATTTATATCCCTATTACCTTGCAGCACAGTGCTTTGCCCTTAAGTGTTAGATAAATATTTAATTCATTCTTTCATTCCAGCATAAATTTGCCTGTGTACATGTGTATACCATGTGTACATGCAGTACAACAAGTTGGTATAAAAGCAACTATTTTGCATTTTTCAAAATAATCTAAAGACATTTCATTGTTTTGCCCAAGGTCTCCCAGCTCTGGGAATTGTTCATGAATGTAATACAGGAAACTCTTAAAGGTCACTCAGAACCATACTCGCAATTCTCAGAGCGAATGTTATTAAAGACCCACCTTCAAAAATAGCAGAAGTGAATAAAGAAGGTAAGAAGGGTGAAAAGATGTTCGTAAATTCAAAAATGGTTTTTGCAGTTACTTTTCCCATAAAATAGAAATATACGTGTACATATATATCTAAATATACAGGCAGAGAACTATTAATTTATATGTACATATGTTTTGGTAATCAGGAATCAAATTCTGTACCACAGTGATGAAATTACACACACTGCAATCCAGGCATGTGTCTGCAAGCCTTGCTGTCAGCTGGAGTGAAAGGCAAATGAAGTATCTCTGAAATAGCTCTCATTTATGTTTTAACAAAATGAAGAGTTGGAAATAACTCCAACTTTTCCTCCAAAAAGTACTCAATATTTTCAAATGGATCCATGATCTTGTTAACTTAGATGTTACCTCTGACACAGTAGATTGAAACCCATCACAGAAAAACAGAACCAGTAATAATATTTGATATGCATGTAGCACTTTACAGTTTCCAAGGGCTTTATAGATAGCAGCTCCTTCAGTTCTCAAAACAACTTGTGATAGAAGTGCTAATCATCCTTCTGCAGGTGAAGAAAATGAGTGAGAGAGGTAAAGTGATTTGTCCAACCAGTATCTGAGTCAAGGGCTTAAAGCTAGATATTCCTGCCCTCAGGTCCAGTGTTCTCTTCAATTATCTGTGTTATCTCTAGCACCACAATGGAAAGTCAGCTTTATCTACAAAAGTTAATTTTCATATGCAGGTAATTTTTTTTTCAGTTTTTCTCAGAGCTGCCTTAAGTTTGAAAAGTACCATTTGACATGGAACCTCATTAGAGTTTGAAACCTTTTTTGATTTTTCACTCTCAGTGAGGAATTGACTAAATTAAAAAGAACCATGAACATTTTTGCTGTGAAATATGACAAGGATCTCAGGGCTTCAGTATTCTGAGCTTGAGTGTATCAAACACAAGCCTACTATCCAAATAGAAACAGAATTATCCACCCATTAAACAGTAACAATAACTTTGTTCAAAGTGTAGCATCTTCTTAGCACATCTCCCTTCCTTGGAGTATGGGCTCAGCTGGCATTCTAGCAAAAAGCACGAAAATTTGGGGCAGACTTGCTTCTGCATGTATAATGGAGGGGTGTCTTACCCCAACTTGAGAAGATAAATAAATAGCCTCTGATTGCTTTCTATAGGTCATGATGACTCAAGGTTTTGTGTTGTCTCTTGATGGAAAGTCTTTTGCTTGGTTGTTGAGCCAGAAGTCCAAGGCTATGCTAAAGGAGAAAGCCATATCTTTTTTATTTATGTTGATTTTGAAGGTCAAGGACAACTCTCTGAGCTTTCTGGAGGTTTGGATAGGGTGGACATTTCCTCCAACTTGGCCACCAGCCATGAGCTCCTGGTCTCCAGGGTAAGACTGGTCCTAGGATAAGACTTCCTCTTGTTAGTGTCTTTTAAAAATTTTCTTTGGATATAGGGACTTGTGGTATCTTGAAAGGCAGCTAATATCTCTTCCTTTTCGAGCACCTGAGCAACAGGGTAGCAGCTACCAAAGCAGTTGTGGTGGTAGCAACAGCAGAAGAAAAATATAGGACAGAGGGAAAAGAGTTGTTTTGAGAAAGAGAAAAGGGAAAATAGGAGGAATGGAGAAGGAAGGAAAGAAGGAAAGTAGGAAGGATGGAAGGAAGAGAGAAAGGGATGGAGGCAGGGAAGGAGAGATGGAAGGAGAGAGGAAAGGGGGGGAAAGGATGAAAGGAAGGAAAAAAGACAGGCTTAGGAAAAGAGGAAGGAGGGAAGAAAGAAGGAAGGCCAAAAAAGAAAGGAGAGAGGGAGAGACTAGTAGAAAGAAAGAAGCTATTTGATATAGATTGGAGAAGGTGCAGTGAAGGTGAAAATGTAAAATGACTAGTGAGCAGCCCTCAGAAAGAAATTGCTTCCGCATTTACCAATGAGGTCTGACAACTGATTATATTAGTAAGGATAGGTTATTGGATCCTGTTCTAACAATGTTTATAATTTTTTTTTACTGCTTACCATTCCCTTTTCTCTATTAGAATAAAACTATCTGGTCTATACCTGATTCAGGTTTATACTCTGAATGCTTAAAAAAATATTCTCCCTTGCTAGGGAGAACCACTAGACTAGAGCCAAATATATTGTCCTCAGAGGGACTCGAATAGTCTCTATTGTCTAGTTGTAGAGTATTCATAACCCAGTTTGCAACTGTACCTGCATATGAAAGTAACCACCCAGAAATGGAAAACAAATTGGAACTCCACAACAAAGCAGTTTGATGTATCAAAAAACAAAGCAAAACCAGCCAAACCTGAGAACATGAATAATAATACCTTGCATTTATACAGTACTGTAATGTTTGGAAAGTATTTAACATATATAGGAGGGGTGTTATATTAACGAAGAGGATATAATTTTTCAAGTCCAAGATAAACTGAGGACTATTTTGTAATGGGAGTTAAGTGTTCCTGGCTCTATGTTAAAGACTTGGTCTCTTTCTCACTAGATGCCAGTTCCTTGATGAAAAAAAAAATAGCCAAGAAACCCATTTATCCAGTTTTGTAGGAAAACAGAACTCAGAGAAAATATATATATATGAGAATATGTATCAGATAATAGTTTGAAGGAGATCTCCCATTGAGAGCAAGACAACTCAGATCAACTGAGAGTTCCAGACTTCACTCAAGGGAAAATTCTCTGAAATTTTTAGTGTAGCAACCTCAGAATAGGAACATAATTGAAGTTATGGCTCCTTTAATAGCTCCAGAGAGAAGTTGGATTTGTGATCTTTTCCCTCAAAGCTGAAAGCCAGAAAGGGAAAGGTCTTTCTTCTCTTGATCTCTCACTAGTTCTAACTCACCTTTCATGCAGGCATAGAGCATTAAATAATCAGTCTTTATCTATGAGGAGAGAATTCTATGCAATTAACCCTTTGTGTCAATGGTTACACATATTATACCATTTAATCCTCATAATCACTATTTGAGGTAGGTATTGATATTATTCCCATTTTAGAGATGAGGAAACTAAGGGACTGCCCCAGAGTTATTTAAGTAGCAGAGGGAAGATATGAAGTTAGGTCTTCCTGATTTTAAGTACACTTTTCTATCCAGTATACTACTCAAATATCTTAGTTGATACAAAAAGAATTGCTCTGGTCTTTAGGAAGAGCTGGAGCTGTCTTTGTGGTCTCAGATAGCTGCATGTGCTGTTCTGGATGAGTTGAATTTGGAAGATGTGTCACTCCAAACCCACTACTAAGCACAGCCTAAGGGCTTGCCTGACCTGCCTTATTTTGGAAACCCTGGAAAGCACCCACAGGAGTGACATCCATTGACCTGTGCCAAATGGAGGCAACTCTTCATCTCTAATTCAAATCTGTTAGTGAACCACAAATAGCACATCCTGAAAAAACACTTTCTGCAAAACAACTTCCTCTGTTAAACACAAGGCTTTAAAAACAAAGCTTTCAGGGAAAAGAATGCAGGAATGGAAACAGCACTGAATCTGGGATAAGAATATTTAAGTTTGAATTCTGGCTCTTCTACTTTTTTAGCTGTTACCAAGAGCAAATTATTCACTTTTCTGGTCCCATTTTCTGTAACTGTAAAATGAAGAAGTTGAACTGGATTCTTTCTTATCTTTTGGTGTCTTATGGCCCTGCCATCCTTAGTCCTTTTTTCTGTACTCTTCATTTAAAAAGAGTGCTGGATCTTTGAAAAATTCAACTGATTCTGTGATTTGTCAGACTCTTCATGACTCTAAGGTTTTCTTGGCAAAGATACTAGAATGGTTTGTCATTTCCTTTTCTAGCTCATTTTACAGATGAAGAAACTGAGGTAGACATGGTTAAATGACTTCTCCAGGGTCACACAGACAGGAAATATATGAGACCAGATTTGAACTCCGGAAGATAATTCTTCCTAACTCCAGGCCATTGAGTCATCTAGCTGTCCCTGATCCCATGATAATTAGCAGGAACCATCCCATTCTTCCTTCTATTCACTTTCACATGATTGCCATGTTTGGGGACCCAGTAGAGTCCAAGTTCCATATTTGCTCTTTCTTACAGAGGGTCCTACTCCTCTTTACTCCTGGGCTGGCCCTTCCTCACCTCCACCCAACTAGCCCTCTCTCCACTCCAATACTTTCCTGTCTCTGTCCTCAGTTCTGTTCCACTGCTCCAACTTCCTGTATCCTGGCCTGTCTCTCTTATTGGAACCCTCTTACTTTTGCAGTTTCTGTTGCTGCTGCTGCTTATATTGATTCCAGAATCCATCATGGTCTGCCTTATCACATAGGCTGCTTCCTGCTGCTCTCTATCTTCCCCAAGAGATAGGTCCAGCTCTTGAGCAGCCGGACCCTGAAGGGATGGCAATGAAAATAGATTCAATATCAATGGTACTTTCAGAATGAAATAAACCAGGACTACTTGATGTTTTCTCACTCTTTCAGAAAAGTCCAGAGCTAAAGTAGGACCACAGACCCTCTCAAGCAGCTGTGGTAACCTACTTGCTCATTTTGGTCAATCAGAATTCCTCATTTTCCATTCCTAGCTTTTGTTATTGTTATCAAGATTTTTAATCATATCTAACTCTTGGTGACCCCATTTGGAGATCTTCTTGTGGTATTTTTTTTTCTAAAATGGGCCTATTTAAGTAATTTATTTCCTCTTCTGTTAATCTGGACAATCTATATTTTTTGAAGGTATTTCTCCATTTCACTTAGATTATCAAATTTATTGAATTTATTTATTTATAATTCGCCAAGTAACTCCTAATTATTACTCTAATTTCCTCTTCATTGTTGGAAAGTTCTCCCTTTTCATTTTTGAGACTAACAATTTGATTTTCTTCTTTCCTTTACCTAATCAAATTAACTAAAGGTTTATCTGGTTTGTTGGTTTTTTCATAAAACCAACTCTTAGCTTTATTTTTTAATTCAATAGTTTCCTTGCTTTCAATTTCATTGATCTCCACTTTTACTTTCAGAATTTCAAATTTGGTTTTTAATTTGTTCTTTTTCTAGCTTATTTTAGTTTCAGGCCCAATTCATTGATCTTTTCTTTCTCTATTTTATGAAAGTAAGCATCTAGAGATATAAAATTTCCCCTACTAACTTCTTTGGCTTCATCTTGGGGATCTTCTTGGCAAAGATACTGAGTGATTTGCCATTTCCTTCTCTAGCTCACTTTACAGAGGAGAAAACTGAGGCAAATAGGGATTCATAAATTGCTTAGTGTCACAAGCTACACATGTCTGAGGCCAGATTTGAATTGAGGAAAATGAGACTTCCTGACTCCAGGCCTGGCACTCTATCCATTGCATCATTCCTAGGACAAATCAGTGTAATTTATTTCGACCTTTAGTTCTAGGGGAGACAGCATACCTTAATTGGGTTTCTTTTGGATTTTGAATGGGAGATAGCTAAGTGGTACAGTGGATAGAACTCTGAATCTGGGGTCAGAAAGATCTGAGTCTCAGGTACTTGCTAATTGTGAAACCTTTATTAAGCCATTAGAAAACAGCAAAAAAAAAGAACTCCAACAAAAAACAAATAAATACACAAAAAACACCCTTAGTTTCCCTATCTGCAAAATGGTGGCAATAGTCAATAAGGATAAAATGAAATGTTTGCAAAATGCTTTGCAAAGCTAAAAGTGCTTACAGAGATACTACAACATATTCACTTTCCATTTTTCAGCTAGTAGTTGAGCCAGAATATGCAAATAAAGGGAAAAAAGATAGAGTGTGGGGAGGTATGGGGTCTATAGGTATATGGGCATCCTTTTACTAAATCCTAAGGCAGTCTCCCTTCTTGGTGAAATCAAGGCCCTCCCCTATAAAGATAGAATAGAAATGTTGGAAAAATGAAAGGAAAGAGAAATTCAGTTCAGAGAAAAGCTCTTCATCCTTCAAATATACACCTCCCCCAAGACACTCAGAATATTTTCTAAAACTCTATCACTGGTAATACAATTCTTTGTGTGAATAGGTTGCTGCCTCTAAACTTTTTTAAAAATGCAAATTCCCCTGACAAAGTTGATGTGTTTTAAACTGTTCACCTACCCATGAATTAATTTATGTGAATCAGTACCCTGAGACAATGCAGCACTGATGGAAGATAATTTTGAAATGTCAAGGCTTCCTGGGGAAATTGGATATGGACATGGCACTGCAATGGACAGTAAGTACATCAGGGGCTTTAAGATTGCCCTGTGAGTAGAGACAAAGAGGAACACAGAAGAGAGATGAGAAGCAGGATTCCTATTTAAATGCCAGTTTTTTCTGGACCACAGTTCTGACACCCTGATGAAATCAACTCATTTCCTCCCCAATGACCTTGGCCAAGAATAATGAAGTTCTTGTCTGAATGAAGCCAGTCCATTCCAGACTAGTTTAGGTTCCTTGAATTCTGGGGTGGAATATATGAGCTCCAAGACCAGGATTGCCTCCCAAGGAACTCCATTAAAAGGAAATACTTCAAGCCAAACCCTATCTGACCTCACTCAGCCTGTCCCAACTTTAGCCCAAGTGCCTGACTGTTCCACCATGTACCTAGCAGCATCTCCCTAATGGATGGGTGGTTCCAACCAGTCTGGTCTTCCTGGCCCCTCACTCCAACATGGAGCATTCCCCACATTCACTCACCAAATGAGCCCACTGGGGATAGATGATGAAGAGAAATGTCAATTACTTTAAGATTTCTTCCATAACTGGCCTGGGAATTAAGTCATTCTGGTCTTCTTGTTCTTGCATTCGTTGCCTACTTGACTTTTCTACTTCACTTAATTTTCTGGCTCTATAGTTTCTCCCTCAATAAAACCCAGACATTTAGAGACTAGATATTCAAGAAGAATAGTAAAATTTTCTGCAAACACAAAGCATTCTCCAAATGTTTATAGAAATGGAGTCACCCATGTAGCCTCCCTCTCTCCCAGGAGGGCCAGGAATGAACAACAGTGAACTGTCTTTGATCTCTTTAGTTAGAAAGACTCAATAATAGACAAATATCCATTGAATTAATATTATTGTACATGAATGAAAACATAAAAAATGAGTCTTTAGAATCCTGAAAACTGAAGCAAACTGAAACAAGTTCTCCAAACATTGTTTTCAGTCATTTGAATTAGAGATATTTAATTTTTTAGAGGTGGGGATTAAAAGAGAGAGAGAGAGAGAAACATTCAGTAAACTCCCAATTAACATAACTAACTGGGATTTTTGGGCTTTTGAAGAGAACTCAGTGAACTCTAGCAAGGAATTCATTAAAATAAAAGAAGAACCCTTCAGGGTTTACAGGGTCAGGGTTTCATTTAGCTTAATCCTTTACACTTTCTCTGTCTGCAGTCCTGGATGCACAGAGAGGAGAGATGCTCAGACAAGGACCCAGAGTCAGGCGCTGCAGAATCCTCAGTCATTTAAGAATGATTCAATTATGCTCCAGATACTGGACTTAATGAGGCAAGAAAATGGACTAATATGTTTAGAAAGATTTTCAACAAGGGCTGAAATGAAAGGGGTTTGCTTGCTGACCTTAGTGGCACAGAGACATAAATGTGCTGGCTCCTGGGAGGTAGTGGGGGACAGCAGAAAGGGTGCTGAATACAACATCCCTGACAAGTGGGCATTCAGACTCTGCTTGAAGAACTCCATAACCTTCCAAGACTGCCCATTCTTGAACAACACAAGAAATTCTAGGAATATTTATACTTTCAGAAAGGGAAGGAGCCAATAGAAAGGGAGAAACTAAAGATTCACAAGAAAGAACAAGATTATTTGAATTTAATTTTATTCTGAATTTATGAACACACAAACACAAAGAGATAGACAGAGACAGAAAATTTTTCATGGACAACGTAGAACAGAAAGAGAGGATTATATATGAAACTGTGGCTCTCTTTTTAAAAGATTATAAATTCAACATGTCATTTTAAAAAATAAAGATAGAAAGGAAGGAAAAGAAAGAAGAAAAGAAAGAAAAAGAAGAAAAAAGATGGAAGGTAGGAAAGGAAGAAGGAAAGACAGAAGGAAGGAAGAAACATAGTGATATAAAAAAGAAGGAAGGAGGGAGAAAAGGAAAGGAGGAAGAAAGAAAAGTGGGAGGAAGGGATATAGGAAGAGAGCAAGGAGGGAAGGAAGGAGAGAAGGAAGAAAGAAAAAGAGGGAAAGAGAAAGAAGAAAGCAAGAAATGAAGAAAATTAGGAAGATAGAAAGGAAGAAGGGAGGGAACAAAGAAACAAGGAAGGAAGGAGGGGAAAAAGGAAAGAAACAAGGAAGGAAGGAGGAAAGAAAGGGAGGGAAATAAAGAAGGAAGGAAAGGAGAAAGAAACAAAGAAGCAAGGATTAAATGCAGAAAGTTAGGAAGGAAAGAGGGAGAGAGGGAAAAAAAAAGCAAAGAGGGAAGGAGGAAGGAAAAGAAGGGAAGAAAGAAAAAGAGGGAGGACAAAAAGAAAGGAAGAAAGCAAAGAAAAAAGGAAAGAAAGCAAAGAGAGAAGGAAGGAGGGAGGAAAAGAAAGAGTGCTTACTGAGTTGGATTCCCAGCTCTTCTCTACCTGTGTGACTTTGAACAGGTCATTTAAATTCTCTAGAATTTAGTGTCCTTGGCTCTGAAATTACCAAGTTGGATGAGATGTTTTCTAGGATTCCTTCCATCTCTAAATCTGTGATCTCATGAAACAGAAAAATTGAGTTCAAATGCTACATCTGTGATTTAGCAGTGATTTAGTATGATGTTGGGCAAGTCTTTCATCTCTCTGAACCCCAGTCTCCCCCTCTGTAAAATGATTAGTTTGGACAAAACAATCTCTGAGGTTCCTTTCAGGTCTCCATCTATGGTTTTAAAACAAACAATGAATTAGCCAGAATATTTTATTCTTCCCCCAAGCTTTCTGATTAATGGAGGTTTCCCTATCCCTTTTCCTTGGGGATCATTTGCTTATAAATTTACAGGTGGAAGGAATTTTTAATCTAGCCCAGCTCCATCATTTTACAAATGAAGAACTGAAGGCAAAGATAGCTCATAATTGCTCAAAGCCATACAGGTCATAAATGATAAACATGAGATTCAAATCTAAGTCTTCTTATTCTAAATTCCTTGAGAGTAGTCCATGACAGAGCAAAGTCCCAAGATACCTGGCTTGGCATTCTCCAATGGATAAATGGTCAAAAGATATGAACAGACAATTTTCAGATGAAGAAATTGAAACTATTTCTGGTCACATGAAAAGGTGCTCCAAGTCACTATTGATCAGAGAAATGCAAATTAAGACAACTTTGAGATACCACTACACACCTGTCAGATTGGCTAAAATGACAGGAAAAGATAATGATGAATGTTGGAGGGGATGTGGGAAAACTGGGACACTGATACATTGTTGGTGGAACTGTGAACGGATCCAACCATTCTGGAGAGCAATTTGGAGCTATGCTCAAAAAGTTATCAAACTGTGCATAACATTTGACCCAGCAGTGTTTCTACTGGGCCTATATCCCAAAGAGATTTTAAAGGAGGGAAAGGGACCCATATGTGCAAAAATGTTTGTGGCAGCCCTTTTTGTAGTGGCTAGAAACCGGAAATTGAAAGGATGCCCATCAATTGGAGAATGGCTGAATAAATTATGGTATATGAATGTTATGGAATATTATTGTTCTGTAAGAAACGACCAACAGGAGGATTTCAGAGAGGCCTGGAGAGACTTGCATGAACTGATGCTGAGTGAAATCAGCAGAGCCAGGAGAACATTATACACAGCAACAAGACTATACGATGATCAATTTTGATGGACATGGTTCTCTTCAACAATGACGTGATTCAAACCAGTTCCTATTGTTCAGCAATGAAGATAGTCATATACATCCAGAGAGAGGCCTGTGGGAACTGAGAGTGAACCACAACACAGCATTTTAACACTTTCTGTGAATATTTCCATGCATTTTGTTTTCCTTCTTAGGTTTTTTTTCTCTCTTTCTAGATCTGATGTTTCTTGTGCAGTAAGATAACTGTATAGATATGTATACATGTATTGTATTTGTCATATAACTTATCCTATTCAGCATGTATTAGATTACCTGTCATCTAGG
>JAJPUD010002128.1:0-10389 GCA_023553655.1 Myrmecobius fasciatus | reverse complement strand
AAAAAAGTTTTTGCAAAGGTCAATGTAGAAAAATCACTCATATGTTTTGTAAATAAAAAGCTTTATTAAAAAAAAGATACCTGGCTTGGGGCAGAATTTAGCAATTGAATTTGCCCTCCTTTGGAGCCTATGCCAGGTGAAAGGGTCAAGGAAGTGTTTTGTGGTGTTGTTTGGTTGGGTTTTTTTGGCTTACATTTTTATATCTATTCAATAATAAAAAGCTATCAATGGGGAGGAAAGAAAAGATTGCTTTGCAAGTTGAGCATTCTTCTTTACAATCAAATTAAAAAGTAAAGAGAACTAATTTAATTTGCCTATAAGTGAATGAGATTCTATTTGAAACATTAGTTTTTCCTGGTCTAATAAGATAACAGTGAATAATTCTCCTCATTATCATCTTTAAAGCAACTTAGGCCCATTATTGGATTATTCCGCAGTCCAAGTCAAGCAAATGTTCACAGTTCACAGTTTCAGGATTCTAGGTCTTTGCTCTTTTCTTCCTAGGGGCAAGTAAGGGATGTAATGGATAGTACATTAGGCTTAGAGTTAGGAAGATCTGAATGTGAATCTGGCCTCAGACATTTACTAGCTATGTGACCCTAGGCAAGTCACTTATCCCTGTTTGCCTCAGTTTCCTCATCTGTAAAATGAGCTGGAGAAGAAAATGGTAAACCACTGCAGGATCTTTGCCAAGAAATCTTCAAACGGGGTCACAAAAAATTGAATGTGACTGAACAACAATAACAACATCACACATAAAGATCCCTGGGGGCTGCATATTGACTTAGAAAGCCACATATTAATTTTTCATGTTCTATTGTATTTTAAATTATTTTGTTGAAAATTTCCAATTACACATTTAATATGTTATTTATTTTTAAGCAGGCTTTTCTTCCTTCCTCTCCTCCCCCCAAAACAATTGAGACTAAGTGAATTGCCCAGGATCATACAGTAGAAAGTGTTAAGTGTCTGAAATCTCCTTTGAACTGGAGTCTTCCTGACTTCAGGCTGGTGCTCTGTTCAGTGTGCCATTAGCTGCCCCTCCAATTACATTTTACACTGGTTCAAGAAGAGTTTGGGAACACAAACCTTTGGCCAAAAATCCAGTTGTCACTAAGCAAGTCATCAAAGCCCTTCTTGTAAATTATTTTAATTTTATTATTAAACAATTTCCTACCTGGAAAGACTTACATGAACTGATACTGAGTGAAGTGAGCAGAATAAGGAGAATATTATAATAGCAAGATTATGTGATGATCAAGTATTACAGACTTAGCTCTTCTCAACAATACAGTGATTCAAAGCAATTCCAATAGACCTGGGATGGAAACCGCCATCCACATCCAGAGGGAGAACTATGGAGGCTGAATGTGGATTAAAGCACACTATTTTCACCTTTTTGTTTGTTTTGTTTTGTTTTTCCTCGTGGTTTTCCCCTTTTGTTCTGATTTTTTTTCCCAACATGACTCATTAGGAAATACATTTAAAAGAAATTCCCTGGAATCACTTTAAGGAATATCCTTTTGTTCTAGGCTAAGAAAAGTTATGGAGGATGCCATGGAATCCCCCAACCGGATACAATTAAATTCTGGTATTTCTGAATCAGAGTGATGTTGAAAAATGACTAAGTGAGATAATATAAAAAAGAAATTATTTGCTTCGGGCTGGTTGATGACTACATTGATGCTCAGTAATTAATATAATTGGAGATGATTTGCATGCTGATGAAGATGGAAGATCCAAGAACTCAACAACCCACATCATTCTCCTCCCATTACTCTTGTCATTGAGGCTACCATTGAGAATCCCTCCACCTACAGTAGACATTCATTGTAAAGCCATCTTGAAACTTTCTAAGAAACTAAGATTGGCACATGAAAAGCAATAATAATTATGTCAAGGAATGTAGGAGGCTTAAAATAGCAATTTATGTTTGAAATCTTTTCAGTGTAACTACCCTATCAGAGAACAATGACTCTTAGATTCATGGTTATACTGCCCCCCAAAAATGTTGCAATTTTCTTTTACTGGATTCTTTATAGAGCTAGAGAAAAGCATTTATAGCATCACTGATTTGAAGCTGGAAGTGACTTTAGAGGCCACTTAGTCCAACCCTCTCATTGTTACAGATGAAAAACCACGGACAAAGATGTGATGAAAAACAATCATTATTAGGGATCTGCACTTTTCTGGCAGCTTTGAGTTGTTCAACTGTTCTAGGAAACAATATGGTATTATGTGAGCAAACATCCTAAACTGTTCATACCCTTTGACCCCATAATCCCATAATTATCCATCTGCCCCACACAGGTCAATGACAGAAAATTCTTATATATAAAAAATATTTCTCATACCAGGAAAACACTGTTGGTTGCACAGGGGCTGGAATCCTATCCTATTCACTGTTCCACAACAAGGCATTTGATTCCTAGACTGGATTTAATCCTAGGGAAATTTGGGCTCTAATTAATAACTCTACCTCAGTATTCTTGGGATAGTGCTAATTATAGTTATGGATTACAAGTTTAAGAGTTTTCCTAAAGGGAAGAATAAAAGAGGTCCCCAGAGTATGAATCAGGAACGGAACAGGTAGATAATTCCTATACAGAAAAAAATGTTAAACATGGAAGAATCACAGCATTCATGAAGAATTAATAGGATTAAAAGGATTCAATAACAATTTATAACTATGGTTACAGCCAGTTGGGAGGCAAATATTTAAACCTCATTAGTACATAAATAGTTTGTAGGATGGCTAATTATGGAGATGATCAAACATGAAGCTTGGATCAATCTTCTTTCCATTGGCTGCCCTCTCAGATTCAAAAGCTTCCCTTGCTGCCAGTCATTCTGCTCCTGGACCCCACAGCTGCCACCCAGAAAGCCTCCCAGAACCACTTGGCCTTTGAGTACTCATAAATTCACTACTAGCCCTGGATACATCCACTATGGAATACTCACTGATTTAAGATTTAAAAGAGCCATCAACAAAATAACAAAGGCAGCCAGAAGCTAGAAGAGAAAGCCCTTCTAGTTGACCTCTTCATGGGAAATGACAATGGAGATAGCATGATAACTGGAGTCAAGAAGGACTGTCCTTTAGTTCTCACTGGAATCAGGACTGAGGAAGGACAGTTTTTGATAGAAGAGTCAGAAAGTCAAAAGCTGTCAGCTGTGAGTTATTGCCTCTTCCAGCTAAACAGCCAATTAGAGAACTCAATTTTGAGTAGCCTTGAGTCCCATAAGGATAGAAGCTAGCCTTAAAGTTTTCACAGTGGGCTAGAACCAGCAAGTAATATTTGTGCATACTCCAGGGGATGCTACCTCTAGGATCATGCAACCTTGCACTCTTTATTGGAAACAAAAGGGCACATATACATTGGAGAGTGCTTAAACAAATTCTATTATGTGAACCTAGTAAAATATTATTGTACCATAAAAAATTACAAATTTGAAAAATGGAGAACATGGGGAAACATCAAATGTGCATAGTGAACAGAATAGAACCAAGAAAAAAAATATATATGGAGTAAAATAATATAAATGAAAACATTTAAAGACTAAAAGACAGCTGAATTTCAATTAAGTAACACAATAACTCTTATTCCCCTTTATTAAAGCTTTTTATTTGCAAAACATATGTACGGGTAATTCTTCAACATTGATCCTTACAAAGCTTTCTGTTACAAATTATTCCCCCCTAGTCCCCACCCCTAGATGGCAGGAAGTCCACTACATGTTAATTATGTTAAAATACTTGACAAATCGAATATATGTATACATATTTCCACACTTATCTTGTTGTGCAAGAAAAATCGTATCTACAAGAAAAAAAATCTGAGAAAGGAAACACAATGCAAGCAAACATCAATAGAGAGCATGAAAATGTTATGTTGTGGTCCATATTTCATATCCCTCTCTCTGGGTGTATATGGCTTTCTTCACTGAACAATTGGCACTGTTTTGAAACATTTCATTGTTGAAGAGAGCCATGTCCATCAGAATTGATCATCCTATAGTATTGTTGTTGCCATGTATAATGATCTCCTGGTTCTGCTCATTTCACTCAGCATCAGTTCATGCAAGCCTCTTCAGGCCTCTCTGAAATCGTCCTGCTGGTCGTTTCTTACAGAGCAATAATATTCCATAACATTCATATACCATAATTTATTCAGCCATTCTCCAATTGATGGGCATCCTTTCAGTTTCCAGTTTCTTGCCACTACAAAAAGGGCTGCCACTAACATTGTTGCACATGTGGGTCCCTTTCCTTGCTTTAAGATCTCTTTGGGATAAAGGCCCAGTAGAAACACTGCTGGGTCAAAGGGTATGCACAGTTTGATAACTTTTTGAGCATAGTTCCAAATTGCTCTCCAGAATGGCTGGATCCGCTCACAGTTCCACCAACAATGTATCAGTGTCCCAGTTTTCCCACATCCCCTCCAACATTTGTCATTATCTTTTTCCTGTCATTTTAGCCAATCTGACAGGTGATAACACAATAAATCTTGCTTCAAGAAAAGCAAATATGTGGGCCTAATTGTACCAGACCTAAAACTATATTATAAATCAGCGATCATCAAAACCATTTGCTACTGACTAAGAAATAGAGTGGTCAATCAGTGTAATAGGTTAGGTTTATAAGACACAACAGTCAATGACTATAGTAATCTAGTGTTTGATAAACTCAAAGACCCCAGCTTCTGGGATAAGAACTCACTATTTGACAAAAATTGTTGGGAAAATTGGAAATTAGTATAGCAGAAACTAGGCATTGACCCACATCTAACACTCTATACCAAGATAAGGTTGAAATGGATTCATGGTTTAGAAATGAATGAAACAATGAGCAAATCAGAAGAACAAAGGATAGTTTAATTCTTAGATTTGTGGAGAAGGAAGGAATATGTGGCCAAAGAAGAACTAGAATACATTATGGAATGCAAAATGAATAATTTTGATTATATTAAGTTAAAAAATTTATGTACAAACAAAACCAATTCAGACAAGATTAGAAGGAAAGCAGTAAAACTTTGGGAAAAAGTTTTATATCCCCACAATCTGATAAAGGCCTCATTTCTAAAACATATAAAGAATTGACTCAAATTTATAAGAATACAAGCATTCTACAAATAATAATGGTCAAAGAATATGAACAGAGATTTTTCAGATGAAGAAATTAAAACCATTTCTAGTCATGTGAAAAAGTGCTCTAAATCACTATTGATCAGAGAAATGAAAATTAAGACAACTCTGAGGTACTATTACACACCTCTCAGATTAGCTGAAATGACAGGAAAAGATGAATGTTGGAGGGGGACATTAATACATTGTTGGTGGAGTTGTGAATTGATCCAGCCATTCTGGAGAGCAATATGGAGCTATGCCAAAGGGCTATCAAACTGTGCATACCCTTTGATCCAGCAGTGTATCTACTGGGTCTATATTCCAAAGAGATCATAAAAAAGGAAAAAGGACTCATATGTGCAAAAATGCTTGTAGCAGCCCTTTTTGTAGTGGCAAAGACCTGGAAACTGAGAGGATGCCATTTTGGGGAATGGCTGAATAAGTTATGGTGTATGAATGTTATGGAATATTATTGTTCTATAAGAAAGGATAAGCAGGAGGATTTCAAAGAGGCCTGAAGAGACTCACATGAACTGATGCAGAGTGAAGTGAATAAAACCAGGAGATCATTATACACAGCAACAAGATCACGTGATGATCAACTCTGATGGACATGGCTCTTCAACAGTGAGGTGATTCAGGCCAGTTCCAAAAAACTTGTGATGAAGAAAGCCATCTGCAATCAGAGAGAGGACTGTGGGATCACAACATAGCATTTTCACTTTTAAAATTGTTGTTTGCTTGCATTTTTTTTCTTTTTTTTTTTTTTGCTTTTTGCTGAGGCAATTGGGGTTAAGTGACTTGCTCAGGGTCACACAGCTAGGAAGTGTCTGAGACCAGATTTGAACTCAGGTCCTCCTGACTTAAGGGCTGGTGCTCTATTCACTGCGTCACCTAGCTTCCCTGCATTTTCTTTTCTTCCTCATTGTTTTCCTTTTTGATCTGATTTTTCTTATGCAGTATGATAATTGTGGAAATATGTATAGGAGAACTGCACATGTTTAATATATATTGGATTACTTGTCTAAGGGAGGAGTTGGGGAGAAGTAAGGGAGAAAAAAAATTTGGAACACAAAGTTTTGCAAGGGTAAATGTTAAAAATTATCTTTGCATATATTTTGAAAATAAAAAGCTTTAAAAAATAAAGCTAGCTGTGAGAGGTGAGCCATAGCATTTTATAACTGAAAATGTTCAGTGGATTACAAATTCTATAGATATTCCTGTGAATGACTAATATGTTCCATCCCTACTTAGCTGGGAAAACTTATGCATTCAACTGGACTAAAACCAATGTTCCCCTGGAGATATATATGAGAGATGTATAGCAGCCATTTGTGAATGGGTTCTGTAAAGAATTTAATGCCTAATTTACCATTTTAAAAAATGTCTTTTCTTTGAATTTGCGGTCATCTGGTTTGATTTAGTTAAAGCTGAATAATTTGGCCCAAAAAGCAGTGGTATTTCAATAGACAACAACACTAATAGAATTGGGGTCTTTGGGGTAGCTGAGAAGAGGACACTTTGAGGGGGGCAGGGCTAAATATAGGTGAGCATGTCTATGTGGTTTGTATATTGTTTTACTAAACCCTGTAGTTATATCATCTTAGAGATGTTTTTAGTGCTCCCTAAAATCTGGGGGGCAGTTAGGTGTTCCAGTGAATAGAGGCCTGAAGTCAGGAAAACTCATCCTCCAGAGTTCAAATCTGGCTTCAGGCATTAACAGTTGTGTGAACCTGGACAAATCATTTAATCCAATTTGCCTCAGTTTCCTCATCTGTAAGATAAGTTGGAGTAGGAAATGGCAAACCATTCCAGTATCTTTGCCAAGAAAACCCAAATGAGGTCATGAAGAGTCAGACATGGTTGAAATTATTGAACAACAACAATATTCTGTTATCCTTTAGGTCCAATTAAATATTCACAAGCAAACATATATATATATTTATTATGTATATATATATATGTATTCTGTGTATGTGTATATGTGTGTGTATACACACATGTACACATTTTTCCCAAAGGATTTTAACAAATAGTTCTGTTAGGAATATTAGACATCAGGATAATACTGTGGGAAAAATCTTTCATCAGTTTTTCTATAACCTTCAAATCTAGAGATTCACCTTATCAGTAGGTAGAGTAGGACTTGCCCAGGATAAGGAAAGGAAGAAAAATAATCATTATTGATTATGTATAACTATGTAAATTTCACCTCTCTTTGAGGTAGGGTAGCCTGCTGTTCAGATGTGTTATAAACTATTCAGTCTGAAGCTTACTTTTTCATATTGGGAATTAATGCCATGTGTTTCCATGTGTATCATACCTGTGTTGAGAGTAGTTGAAAGAGCATTAAACTGGGCAATGAGACAAAATTTAGCCCCAGTTCTCTTTTATGATAGCTCATGATGTGGCAATTCAGATTATATGATCTGCACTAGATTTCTTTTTTCTTTTTTTTTGCTGAGGCAATTGGGGTTAAGTGACTTGCCCAGGGTCACACAGCTGTTACGTGTCTGAGACAAGATTTGAACTCAGGTCCTCCTGACTTCAGGGCTGGTGCTCTATCCACTGCGCCACCTAGCTGCCCCTGCACTAGATTTCTATAACCTGTGTAACAGTGACCATTTCAAGGATTAATCATGGGGATGGATCTGTGTCCTGGGTATTTCTTCCTGCCTCCCTCCAAACATATAGAACTTTATTTTTAGTAGTATTTAATTTTTCCAATTTTATATAAAAATAATTTTTGTCATTGATTTAAAAAAATTACTTGGAATTTTTTCCCTTCCTCCTTCACCACCTCTTCCTTAAGATACTAAGCCATTTAAACAACAGTACTATATGACGATCAATTCTGATGGACATGTCTCTCTTCAACAATGAAATGCTTCAAACCACCTCCAATTGTTCACTGAAGAAAGCCATATACACCCAGAGAGAGGGATGTGAAATGTGGACCACAACATAACATTTTCATGCTCTCTATCGATGTTTGCTTGCATTGTGTTTCTTTTATCTGATTTTTCTTTCTTGTAGATATGATTTTTCTTGCACAAAAATGATAAGTGTGGAAATATGTGTACATATATTCGATTTGCCAATATTTTAACATAATTAACATGTAGTGGATATCCTGCCATCTAGGGGAGGGGTGGGGAGTTGGGGGGAAAATTTGTAACGGAAAGCTATGTAAGGGTTATTGTTGAAGAATTACCCACACATATGTTATGCAAATAAAATAAAAAAAAGATTAAAATAAAATAAAATAAAATAAATTAAAAAAAAGATACTAAGCCATTTGATACAAGTTCTGTATGTGCAATCATTCAAAAAACACATTTCCAGATTAGTCATGTTGTGAAAGAAGAAACAGGACAAAAGAAAAGAAACCTGAAAAAAAAGTGAGATTAGTATGCATCCAGAGCTCCTCATCAGTTCTTTCTCTGGATGTGGATAGCATTTTTCCTCATTAGTTCTTTGGAACTGTCTTGGATCTTTGTATTGATGAGAAGGCCTTCATAGTTGATCATTGCACAATGCTGGTGTTACTATGTACAATGTTCCTCTGGTTCTGCTCATCAGTTCATGGAAGTCTGGGTCTTTCTGTTGGGTCCCTTGGTAGGAGTCATGTAAAACCAGAAGATTCAGGTGTTCTCCTCCCATGACTGAGGGCTGCCACTGACCTGGAAAGCCTCTATCCATTTCCTTTAAAGAGAGAGATAACTTCCCTTCTCACTCTCTTATTCCTTTCTTCCAAATATGGGCATTTGGGACACTGAAAGCTTTCTTTAGAATTCCAGTAAAGGGGATTTCTCTACCTTCTCCTTCTAGTAACTATGGTGACTACTGATAAATATCAGTAAAGACATGTTTTTATTTAGATTAGCCCAGGACTGGATCTCAAGTCCCTGGCTACCTCTTTTACTTTGTTTTTTTCCTGAGCATTAGTGACTTAACCTCAATTCTAAAATAGGTATTTATAACCTTGACAGCAATCTTGTTAATTAAAGAGATAGGAACCCTTGACTCATGTTGCTGGTTGTTCAGGAGGAAATGACTTATGAAGCAACTTCTCAGAAGAAAAGATGACCTTTGCAATGAATTTGTCAAAAGATATGGATCATAAATGACTTACTCTGACAGTAGAGAGATGAGATGAAGGTGAAATGACTATGGAGCACTACAATATATGTCATGATCATGTTTTAAAGATTAGCCTCCTGGGAAAGTATAATAAGAATGAAGAGTTGTTATATGTTTCAAGTATTTGAAAATGAATCTTTATATTTTTATGCTAATTATTTCTTTAGTAGTAGAAGAAATAAATAGCTGCTCTATATCTGACCTGCTTTGCATTATTGTTGTTGTTCAGTCATACCTGACTCTTTGTAACCCTATTTGAGATTTCTTGGAAAAGATACTAGAATGGTTTTCTATTTCTTTCTCCAGCTCATTTTACAGATAGGAAACTAAGGCAAATAGGATTAAGTGACTTGCCCAGGGTCACATAGATTTGAACTTGGAAAAATGAATACTAGCATTTTTTAGGGTATATGCCTACCACTGGTATTTACTGGGTCAAAAGATGTAAGTAGTTTGGTGGCTTTTGGGGGTATAATTCCAAATTGCTTTCTAAATGGAAGCAGTTGGGAATATGAAGCAGGGATTTATGGTACCAGAATCTAGGAAATCAATCTATTAACCCCCAAAAATTCATTGATCATTTACTATATGAACAGTGATGTTTTTGGTAATGTGGGTATGCAAAAGTATTGAAAAATACTTTTTTTAGAAAGTATTCTCTTCACCATTGGTGATTCAAGGCAATTCTAATAGACTTGTGATGGAAAGAGTCATCCACATCCAGAAAGAGAGCTATGGAGACTAGTAAAGCACAGTATTTTCACCTTTTGTTGTTGTTGTTTACTTTTTTTCTCTTTTTTATGTTTTTTTCCCTTTTGATCTGATTTTTTTGTCCATCATGATTAATATGGAAATTTGTTTAGAAGAATTGTGCATGTTTAATTTATATCAGATTACTTGCTTTCTTGAAGAGAGTCTAAGGCGGAAGAGAGGGAGAAAAATTTGGAACACAAGGTTTTGCAGAGGTGAACGTTGAAAATTATTTTTGCATGTAATTAGAAAAATAAAATACTATTAAAATTTTTTTTATCTTTTATTTTTTATTTCATTTGCATAACATATTTGTGTGGGTAATTCTTCAACATTAACCCTTACATAGCTTTCTGTTACAAATTTTCC
>JAJPUD010002127.1:316193-351502 GCA_023553655.1 Myrmecobius fasciatus | reverse complement strand
CAAAGAGATTACAGAAAATCATTCCCAGAATAATACACCATGACCAAGTAGGATTTATACCAGGAATGCAGGGATGGTTCAATATTAGGAAAACTATTAACATAATTAACATAATAACAAATTGACATAAACTATATCAATAACCAAATTAACAAAAAACATGATAATCTCAATAGATGCAGAAAAAGCATTTGATAAAATCCAACATCCATTCCTATTAAAAACATTAGAGAGTATAGGAATTAATGGACTTTTCCTTAAAATAGTCAGTAGCATCTATTTAAAACCATCAGCTAGCATCATATGTAATGCTGATAAACTGGAACCATTCCCAATAAGATCAGGGGTGAAACAAGGTTGCCCACTATCACCATTACTATTCAATATTGTATTAGAAATGCTAGCTTTGGCAATAAGACAAGAAAAAGAGATTAAAGGAATTAGAGTAGGCCATGAGGAAACCAAATTATCACTCTTTGCAGATGATATGATGGTCTACTTAGAGAACCCTAAAGAATCAACTAAAAAACTATTAGAATTAATCCACAACTTTAGCAAAGTTGCAGGATACAGAATAAATCCACATAAATCATCAGCATTTTTATACATTACCAACAAAATGCAACAGCAAGAGATACAAAGAGAAATTCCATTTAAAATAACTTTCGATAGTATAAAATATTTGGGAATATATCTGCCAAGGGAAAGTCAGGATCTATATGAGCAAAACTACAAAACACTCTCCACACAAATAAAGTCAGATCTAAACAATTGGAAAAATATCAAGTGCTCTTGGATAGGTTGAGCGAATATAATAAAGATGGCAATACTACCTAAACTAATCTATTTATTTAGTGCTATACCAAACTCCCAAGAAATTAACTGACCTAGAAAAAATAACAACAAAATTCATCTGGAAAAACAAAAGGTCAAGAATCTCAAGGGAATTAATGAAAAAAATGCAAATGAGGGTGGCCTAAGCTGTACCAGATCTAAAACTATATTATAAAGCAGTGGTCACCAAAACCATTTGGTACCGGCTAAGAAATAGAGTAGTGGATCAGTGGAATAGGTTAGGTTCACAGGGCAAAATACTCAATGACAATAGTAATCTAGTGTTTGATAAACCCAAAGACCCCAGTTTTTGGGATAAAAACTCACTATTTGACAAAAACTGCTGGGATAATTGGAAACTAGCATGGAAGAAACTAGGCATTGACCCACACCTAACACCATATACCAAGATAAGGTCAAAATGGATTCATGATCTAGGCATAAAGAATGATATTATATTGGGAAATCATCTTTACATTCAAGGGTTCTGATAAAGGTCTCATCTCAAAAATATATAGAGAATTGTCTCATATTTATAAAAATTCAAGCCATTCTCCAATCAATAAATGGTCAAAGGATATGAACAGACAATTTTCAGAGGATGAAATTAAAACTATTTATAGTCATATGAAAAGGTGCTCCAAATCACTGTTGATCAGAGAAATGCAAATCAAGACAACCCTGAGGTACCACTTCACACCTGTCAGATTGGCTAAAATGACAGGAAAAGTTAATGATGAATGTTGGAGGGGTTGTGGGAGGGCTGGGACACTGATGCATTGTTGGTGGAGCTGTGAACAGATACAGCCATTCTGGAGAACAATTTGGAGTTATGCTCAAAAAGTTATCAAACTGTGCATACCCTTTGACCCAGCAGCATTTCTATTGGGCTTATATCCCAAAGAAATCATAAAGAAAGGAAAAGGCCCCACATGTGCAAGAATGTTTGTGGCAGCCCTTTTTGTAGTGGCTAGAAACTGGAAATTGAATAGATGCCCTTCAATTGGAGAATGGCTGAATAAATTATGGTATATGAATATTATGGAATATTATTGTTCTGTAAGAAATGACCAGCAAGATGATTTCAGAGAGGCCTGGAGAGACTTACATGAACTGATGCTGAGTGAAATGAGCAGAACCAGGAGATCATTATACACGACAACAACAGTACTCTATGACAATTAATTCTGATGGACATGGCTCTCTTCAACAATGATATGTTTCAAACCACCTCCAATTGTTCACTGAAGAAAGCCATATACACCCAGAGAGAGGGATGCGAAATGTGGACCACAACATAACATTCTCATACTCCTTGATTGATGTTTGCTTACATTGTGTTTCCTTTATCTGATATATCATTTGTGTAGATAAGATTTTTCTTGCACAACAATGATAAGTTTGGAAACATGTATACATATATTCGATTTGCCAATATTTTAACATAATTAACATGTAGTGGATATCCTGCCATCTAGGGAAGGGGTGGGGAAGTTGGGGGGAAAATTTGTAACGGAAAGCTATGTAAGGGTTATTGTTGAAGAATTACCCACACATATGTTATGCAAATAAAATAAAATTAAAAAAAAAAGAATGATATTATAAACAAATTAAAACAATGTAGGATGGTTTACCTCTCAGACCTGTGGAGGGGGAAGGAATTTGTGACCAAAGTAGAACTAGAGATCATCATTAATCACAAAATAGATAAGTTTGACTATATCAAGTTAAAAAGTTTTTGTACAAACAAAATGAAAGCAGACAAGATTAGAAGGGTAGCAGTAAACTGGGAAAATATTTTTACATTCAAAGGTTCTGATAAAGGCCTCATTTCTAAAATATATAGAGAATTGACTCAAATTTATAAGAATTCAAGCCATTCTCCAATTGATAAATGGTAAAAAGATATGGACAGACAATTTTCAGATGAAGAAACTGAAACTATTATTAGGCACATAAAAAGGTGCTCCAAATCACTATTGATCAGAGAAATGCAAATTAAGACAACTCTGAGATACCACTACATACCTGTCAGATTGGCTAAAATGACAGGAAATGATAATGATGAATGTTGGAGGGGATGTGGGAAA
Source organism: Myrmecobius fasciatus (assembly GCA_023553655.1). NCBI lineage: Eukaryota > Metazoa > Chordata > Mammalia > Dasyuromorphia > Myrmecobiidae > Myrmecobius > Myrmecobius fasciatus. The sequence continues at coordinate 348,578 of JAJPUD010002127.1, read as the reverse complement.
ACTGGGACACTGATACATTGTTGATGGAAATGTGAACGGATCCAACCATTCTGGAGAGCAATTTGGAACTATGCTCAAAAAGTGATCAAACTGCATACCCTTTGACCCAGCAGTGTTTCTACTGGGCCTATATTCCAAAGAGATTTTAAAGGAGGGAAAGGGACCCACATGTGCAAAAATGTTTTTTGGCAGCCCTTTTTATAGTGGCAAGAAACTGGAAATTGAAAGGATGCCCATCAATTGGAGAATGGCTAAATAAATTATGGTATATGAATGTTATGGAATATTATTGTTCTATAAGAAATGACCAGCAGGATGATTTCAGAGAGGCCTGGAGAGACTTGCATGAACTGATGCTGAGTGAAATCAGCAGAACAGGAGAACATTGTACACAGCAACATTAATGTTACATGACAATCAATTCTGATAAACATGACTCTTCCCAACAATGAGATGATTGATAGAAGTTCCAATGATCTTGTGATGAAGAGAGCCATCTACACCCAGAGAGAGGACTGTGGAAACTGAATATAGACCACAACATAATATTCTCACTTTTTTGTTGTGTTCACTTGTATTTTGTTTTCTTACTCATTAACTTTTCTTTTTGATCTGATTTTTCTTGTGCAGCAAGCGAATTGTATAAATGTTTATATATATTAGATTTAACATTTTAACATGTATAACATATATTGGATTGCTTGCCATCTAGAGGAAGAGGTGGGGGAAGGAGGGGAAAATCTGAAACACAAGGCTATATGCAAGTGTCAATGTTGAAAAATTATCCATGCATATGTTTTGAAAATAAAAAGCTTTAAAAAAAGAGTTTAAACATCATATTTCCAGAAACATTAAAAAGAAAATAACCAAAGGGCAAAGTGAAAGATTCTCCCAGTCTTGCCTAAAAGAAACTTCCAAATAAAAAACTCCTGGAAATATTACAGCCAAAATCCAGAGCTCCCAGGTTAAAACAAAATACTGCAAGCAGCCAGAAAGAAAGTATTACACAGTAGTTACTGGCTCTTCCATTCTGGGGCTTAGATCTCCATTCCCCATTCAAGGAACTGGGGCCAAAATCTTTGCCATCAGCTCCAGCCCATACATGATCATATTCCCCAAAAGTAATAAGAGTAGTCCCCAGAACCTTAGTTCCATTTGATCATTAACAATCAGATCAACTTTTACACTTCAGAAATAAACAAACTTACTCTCCCAACTCAGAGAGTGCCTTCTAACAGGCACCATCTCAGTTCTTAGGAAGAAAAGCTGGAGGGGGGCAGGGAAGGAGAAAGATCAGGTTCATAGCTTAGCTTGGTTCTCAAGCTCAGTCTCAGGTCTCAGTCTAGGAGCTTAAGTGTTAGGCCCCCTGACTTCTTCCAGCTTCTATGCCACCTGTAATCCTGGTTCCAAAGTTGCCATAGCTCTAATTCCTGATCTGTGAGAATCACGTGAAACTGAAGAGAAAAAACACAGAATAGGAAAAAACAACTCCAGGCCCATTTCTAGGAGCAGAAGGAAGCAAGTATGCTCAAAAGGTCCTCCAGGATATGTATCTCCATGTTAGAACTGGACATACCCAGAGAAGCCTGAGTTACAAAAGAATTCAAGTATTGAGTAGTCACAATCAGAATTACACATAATTCAGCAGCTCCCATAAAGAAGAGCTTAGAATATCATATTCCAGAAAGCAATGGATAAAGACTTATAAATCAAGAACAGCTTATCTAGCAAAATTGAGTATAATCCTACAGAAGTAAAAATGGATCTTTAATGAAATAGATAAGTTCCAAATAGTACTGATAAAAGGCCAGAGCTGCAAGAGAGCTTTGCAAACACATGAATTAAGAGGAAACCAAAAAAAGTAAACATGACAGAATAATCATAAGAAACTAAACAAGGAGAAACTGCTTAAAATCTAATATGGGGAAATGATACATGCGTCCCCTTTGAGCCCAAATAATCATCAGAAGCCATGCAAAGAGTCCAATTAGAAGACCTAGAAGTGGTTCCATGATGTCTTGATAATCTTAAAAGGAGAATGGAAAGAGAGGAAATGGAATAAACTATGGGGAGAAAGGAAAGTTAGAAAAATTATCTCTCAAAGAGATGTACAAAGTAGAAGGCTATAAAAAAATGAGCAAGGGGTTAGAGAGCAATTGGCATTTTAATCTAAACTGGTCAAAAGAGATAAGAACACACACACACACACAGAGGAAAATGAGAACAGGGAAAAGGGAGAAAGGAGAATTAGAAAGAGGATAAGTTAAAGGGGGGGAATGGTCCCAAGCAAAACAAACTTTTAGTCTGCATAAAAATTTTAGCTATTTTTGCAGTGGCAAAGAACTAAAAAATAAAGGTATCCATCAACGGGGTATCCATCAATTGGGGAATGGTTGAATAAATTATGATATCTAAATGTGATGGAATCCTATTGTACTATAAAAAATAAGGAATGGGAAAGACTTAGAATGTTATCTATTTCTGGAGAAACAACTGATAGAATAAAGACTAAAACATACTTTTAAAAATAAGCTTTATTTTTCTGGGTTTTTTATCTGTGTTTTCTTTTATAACATGACTAATATGGAAATGTATTTTACACAACTTCACATGTTAAAAAAAAGAAATAAGGAATGGAATGGTTAAAAAACAAAACAAAACCTGGGGAGACTTTTACGAACTGATACAGAGTTAATTAAGCAGAAGAAGAATGATTTATATGATGACAACAATTCTGTAAAGACAAACAACTCTGAAAAACTTAGTAACTCTGATCAACACAATGACCAATTACAACTCCAGAGAACTCATGATGAAACATGCTATCTACCACTTGATAGAGAAGTGAAGGATTCAGAGGGCAGAATGAGACATATTTTTGTTTTTGATTTTTTGGACATAGACAATGCAGATTTGTTTTCCTTGATTACATATACTGATAGTGGGATTTGGTTTTCTTTTATCAACTGGAGTCAAGAGGGAGGAAAGAGAAATTGAATTTCTGGTAATTAAAAATATATATATAACAAAAAACCCTCTTTTAAAAAAATGTGGAAAATTATACTAAATTCATGTATTATTTAGAACACTTAATATGTGACCATAGCTAACTCATTAATATTTTCTGAGCCTCAGTTTTCACATCTATAAAAGTAATGATAATACCTGTTGCCTATCCAATAATCTAAGAAGTTATTTTGATGAAAGCACTTAAAGCACTACCTCTCTGTGTCCCACATCTTACTAAAAATATTTGCTATGTCTGGTTCATAATTCCCGAAAGACAAGCTAAAACATTATCCACTAGTCAAAAAGCAAATGCTGAATCTGGTTTCAGATCCAAGAGCCTATGCTATCTCCTAATTTACTTTAAGCCCTCTCAGTTTATTCTGGGTTACTGGACATAAAGGTGGCAGAGAATAACAAATATAATATTATTCTATTTGTTTTATATCCTTCCAAAGAACCTAGTGTGGCCTTTTGGTTTTACTAGGCCAATATTTTTTTAAACATAACTCTCATTTCTGTCAAAATCTTGTCAAGAGAGATTCAGAACGAAACAATGAAATCAACCTACTGACCTGAGCTTTTTGAACACCAGGACTCTCCAAATTTCCGCAAACTGCACTTGAATCTCTGGCCACTAGAGGGTGGTCAAGGCCTGAATCATCACCCTATTCTAACCTCTACCTCACCCCCAAATATCTACCAGACACTTTGAGCCTTTCCTGAAAAGGGCTCTCTCCCCCATTCTACCCTCCTGCTGCTTCCTGAGTTCACACCTGGGGGAGATAAAAATATTAAAACCATAATTACTACAATTATCATGGCTCTGCCCTTATCCCTTGAAAGAATTCATTACCTCAGTTCTCTCTTTACTCTCTTCTACCTACTCTGTTAACTCGGTTTTGACTTTTCCAACATTGCTTCTTCCTTCCTGTGTGTCCCCTAAGCTCTTTCCTGGGCCCTTCTCTCTATATTATCTCACTTGGTGCTTGGTGATCTCATCAGCTTCCATGGATTCAATTACCATCGCTCTCTATGCAGATGATTCTCAGATCTATAATTTATCCAGCCCAGCCCTAATCTTTCTTCCAACTTCTAGTCTTGCATTTCCAATTGCATATTAGACACTGTGAACTGGATAGATATCTTAAACTCAACAAGTCCAAAACAGAATTCAGTATCTTTTCTTCTTAACTTCCCCTTTTCCAGACTTTGTTGTTTCTGAGGCATCCAGTCAACCAGATTCACAACTTTGGGGTCTTCTTGACTCCGCACTCCTTGTCATGTATCATTTCCAGTTGTCTTGTTTTTTCCTACCTTCTTAACCTCTCTCCACTCACCTGCATTATGTTCTGTTAATGCAGGTCCTTATTATCTCACAACAAACTGCTGGTTGGTATCCCTGTCTTAAGTCTCTCCATTTCAGGACATCCTCCACTCAACTGTCAAAAATGATCTTCCTAAAGCAAAGGTCTTAATTTGTCACCCTACCCCCACAACCTGCACCTATGCAAAAAACTTATTACCTTCCAGTAAAATATAAAAAACCTTCACAGGCTGGCTCCCTTTTATCTTCCCAGTTTTCTTATTTCCCCCTCTCTACCACTCAGTGGCACTGGCCTTCTTATTGTTCCGAGCACATTGCATTCCAACGCCCTACACTGTGCTACATCTTGGTCTACTGAATTACATGACCTCCTTCAAGACACTCCAAATCCCACCTTCTGAAACAGTCCTTTCCCAGTCTCTCTTCCCTAGTTTCCTGCCTCATAAATTACTTTTCATTTTCTATCTAGATAGATAATAGATGTGTCTTATCTATCATATGTATTTAGTTATTTGCATGCTGCCTCCCTATTAGAATGGGAGCTCCTTGAGAGCAGGAACTATGTTTTTACCTTTGTATCTCCAGTGTTTAATAGAGTACCTGGTACATAAGAAGTGCTTAATAAATACCTGTTGACTGACTGACTCTCTTTTTCTTCTTCTTCCTTTTTTTTTTAAATAAAAGCTTTTTATTTTTCAAAATACATGCAAAAGATAGTTTTTAACATTCACCCTTACAAAACCTTGTGTTCCAAATTTTTCTCCCTCCTTCCTCCCTTCTCTTCCTCTCTTACACAGCAAGAAATCCAATAAAGGTTAAACATGTGCAATTCTTCTTAAACATTTGTCATGCTGTGCAAGAAAAATCAGATCATGAGTACAGACCACAACATAGCATTTTCACGCTTTTTGTTGATGTTTGCTTGCATTTTGCTTTCTTTCTCAGGTTTTTTTTTCTTGTAAATCTGATTTTTCTTGTACATTTTCTTGTACATATATTCGATTTGTCATATATTTTAACATAATTAACAAGCATTAGACTACCTGCCATCTAGGGGAGGAGGTGGTGGGAAGGACCGAAAAATTTAGAACAGAAGGCTTTGAAAGGGACAATGTTGAAAAATTACCCATGAATATGTTTTGCAAATAAAAAGCTTTAATAAAAAAAGAAGATATATTTAAAAAAAAGAAAAGAAAAAGCAGATCAAAGGGAAAAAACACAAGGAAAAAAACAAGCAAACAAACAACAAAAAAGGTGAAAATACTATGCTTTGATCCACATTCTGACTGACTCTCTCCTATATCTACTATTCAAATATATATATCATATATGCAATTCAAGTTTTAATATTTGCTAAATTGAAATTTAAAGAAAACAGACATTTTCTCCCTACTCTTAGATGTTATAATTTCTTTTTTTCCTTCCCTATTCATCCCTCCTCTTCTCTCCTTGGAAAAACTTCACATACAAACTCCTATAACTTTTGGAGTACTGAAAAGGGGGAAGGACAGTTGTTCACAGCATTTCTCAGTAATAAAAGAAGGTAAGGCAGCAAAGATTATCACTGGTTCATGATAGTTAAGTAGGATTTGTCAAGATGCCTTAGGCAAAAGCTGAATGTAGTGTTTTCTCCCACTCCTCTAATAGGTGTGTCTTGTCCTGCCATGATGGTGGTAAACTGACTCCCTTAAGAGATTCAAGAAAGGACAATTAAATACAATCGTCCTTCTTTTAAAGGTCTTCTGTCATAGGAGATTATTACAATCCCCAATATCGTCCCTTTATAGGAAAAGAGATCTTAGATCCTACAGTCTATATTACCTTCAGAAGTTCAGAAGACAAGACCTGAGATCTGGGGAGAAGAAGAAACCTAGAAGGAACAAGACAGAGTAGTTCGTTTTTTAAGTGGATGGGTCTTATGAAGCAAACAACTTTGGTTGTAAAGTTTTTCTGGGAGCTAGTTCAGGTACATACTCATTAGAAAACAGTGTTCTAGGTGACTCATTCTTATCAAGTCACTGCTGGAAGTAACAATAAAACTCAGGAAGCCTAATTTCTGGATGATATTGCTACCACCAATTACTCAAAAACTGCAGCCTCTTTCCTTATCAATTATCTTTATGAAAGCATAATGATTTTTTAAAAATAGTACCATTTAACCATCCCAATGTGAAGGATTTAGGGTACTACCAGAGCAAACTTACCAAACTAAGTCAGGACGGTTTCCACAGGAAACACTCCTTCCTATACTCACTGGTCAAGGTAAGGATTTCTCCTTTCCAACTGAGTCTCTGCTCCCTTATCTAGTCAATAAAAAGGAAAACCCAGATTCACAATACCTTGAGGCAGTCAAATTATCCTCAGTGAGGTGTGAATTCATGTAGAACAGCCCAGGAAATACCCTTAGCCTTCTCAATGAGACATTAATGAGAAAAGCTTTACCCTCTATAAGGCAAAGTTGGCCAAGTTCACCACATTAAACACTCACTTTATAATAGGCAAAATGACATATGGGAAAATGTGATTATTTTCTCAAGGTTGAACTCTGTTATCCTCTAGCTCTTTAGTAAGGAATAGAAGCAGAAAATCTACTTACTTCTCTACCTTAGCCAGCTCTGTTCCTTCCCTTTGAGCTGAGAGACTTGTCTTGATTTATTAAAAAAAAAAAATACACACATAATCATATTTTAAAACAATCACACCCAAGCAACAGATTTTGTATTGAATCAACAGACTTGCTACTCAAGAAAGAGAGGAGGAGGACAGATTATAAAGACCTTTGAACACAGAAGATTTTCATATTTGATCCTAGAGGAGATAAAGAGCCACTGAACTTTATTGAGTAGTAGAGTGACATGGCTGGACCTGCACATTAGAAAATCACTTTGGTGGCTTAAGAGAGGATAGATTAGAGTATGAAGAGACTCAAGTTGAACAGAACCATCAGCAGACTATTGCAGTTATTCAGGTGACAAGAGCCTGCACCAGGGTGGTGGCAACATCAAGAGGAAAAATGGAGACATGTAAAGAGAGACAATTAAGAAGGCAGAAATCACAAGTCTTGACAACTGATTAGATATGAGATAGGGGGAAGAAAGACTCAGTAGTCAAAGATTACAACAAAACTGCAGTCCTACATGACTAGGATAGTGGTTCTCTCCACAGAAATAGGAAAATTAGAAAGAGGAGAGAACTTAGAACTAAAGATAATGAATTCTGTTTTGGACCTAATGACCTGGATTTAGATCTAGCAAAGAAGTCTGGAAAGCAATGGTTGGACAAATAGGAGATTAGGAGACAGTAATGTGGAGAAGACTGGAGGATATGAGGGTGATCAATAGTTTCCAGAGAGCTCAAGAAAGATGAGGATTGAGAAAATTCTATTAGATTTGGCATTTAAAAGAGCACTGGTAACTTTGAGGGGAGAAATTTCAGTTGAATGATAAAATTGGAAGCCAGGTTACAAAGAATTAAGAAGAGACAGGGAAGGAAGTAAAGGCACTGATTACATAGGACCTTTTCAAGAAGTTTAATCATTTGAATTTGGAAATATGTTTAGAAGAACTATACATGTTTAACCTATATCAAATTGCTTGCTGTCTTAGAGAGCGGGGAGATGGAGGGAGAAAAATTTGGAACAAAGTTTTGCAAAGGTAAATGTTGAAAACTATCTTTGCATGTATTTGGAAAAATAAAGTATAGGATAACAGTTGGGATGAGTGGATCAAGTGAAACATTTTTGAGGTCGGGGGAGAGGTGGGAAAGTTTTTAGGTTATTGGAAAGAAATCAGTAGACAGGGAGAAGGTTAATAAGAGGGATGATAAAATAAATAATATTCAAGAGAAGTATGGATTGGGATAACTTGTGCATGTAGAGGAGTTCACTTTGGTCAACTTGGTAAGGTACACCCTTTTTCCACTATACAGATGAGAAAACTGAGGCTCAAATATATAAAATACATTGCCTATCACTGCGAAGTAAAGTAAATTACAGATGACAGTGTGTATGGCAGTTTAATAATTTGTACAAAGGATGAATCAAGGAGACCTAGGCAAGCATTTGTTGATGCAAGAGCCTAGAAACAGAAAGAGAATTGTACTCCAGCCTATCCTGATTCATCAAGTGGCCAAGGATCCTTCACTCTTCCTATATGAAATTTACCAAATACAATACTCCATTTGTCCAGGCAAGTAAGCACAGATGGCTGGCACTGAGTCAACAGCGATAAAAGCCAACATTTGTTTAACTTTGTTCTTGTTCTGTTGTTAGATCATTAAAGGAAGTGAAGTGCCAAAAGAATCCCAACAGGACTCAAAAAATTGTTCTCCAAAAACAAGGAATCAAATGTCTGTAGCTAATCCTCTTTTCCTATCAATAATATAATTTTCTTCAATCAGATACTGACATGTTTTCCACACGTAAATATCTCAGGACAATCAATCAAAAAGCAAAGGTCTAAGTAAATTTTTCATTCCAGATTTGGTAGAAGAAAATTGTAGGAATGAAGGGGTCAGATCCAATTCTAGACACATGGTGAATGAGACAGTATTTAGTTTGCCTTCTGATATATTCCAAGATAGCAAAATAAATTATTTTTTGCTGCCTATGGGTTCTTCAAAATCCTGTGATTGATTCAATATAGAAACAAGAGACGTATATTAAAAATATGTCCCATTGGAGATATGTACACATACACAGACATATAAATACATATATATAGATATAGATACACATATATGTATATATAGGGATATTCAGGCCGTGCAGAATGCCTATAAGTTATAGAAAATGATTTTTCACTTCATTGATCACCACAGGAGTTCACCATTTTCCCAACAAATTAGATATTAATCACTTAAACTTTTTTGCTATATAAATTATTATTATATTATATTATAATATTAAATTATTATAAGAAAAGGCTAATAATCTGGAGTTATGTGAGAAATAAACACCATACAGTAACTGCCTTAGAGAAAGTAAATCACAAATGTTCAAATTGAATTGAATCAATGTCAATGGCACAATGACTATCTGGATATATATAGAAGGCCTTACTTGCTCAGATGAAAATCCAAAGTTAGGATCATCAAGAGCATCACGTATCTGGCTGTCTGGCAAAAAATCCAATTCCAGCGCTAAGGATTCTCCCCAGTCAGTGTGATCTTCAGAATTAAATCTCCTTTCAGACAAACCTATCTTTTCCACAGAGGGGGATTTTTGACTGCTTACATTGGTCTCAGTTTCTTTGACAGGATCAGCTATCATCTCTTTCTCCATGAATAAACAGGCAGTACTAACTGACAGATTGCTTTCCTTGAGACCGAGGTTTTGCTCACTTCTCCCACTGATGATACTTAAGCTAGGTTCTTTTTCATCCACCAAATTCATCAACCAAGGTGATGTGACATTTGTCCCTGAAAGCTGACTCACTTCCTTTTGATCAGTGCAGGTAGTTACCTGTTTCTGTTCCACATTTGGATATAAATTCTCTTTTTCCAGGGCTAGAACTATGGTATCTTTGTGTTCAATCCTGGGTATAAGATCCTTAGGAGTCAATACAATAGAAGCTGAATAGTCAGAGACCACCCTGATATCTTCAGATGGCTCACTTTCATGTCTTGCCTCTTCTCTATCCTTCCTATCATTTTCAGTATAAAGGGTTCCTTCCAGCAGGACCTTGACAGAAGAATTCCTACTGTAAAATGAATGGACTCCAGTGCTTCTACTGATAGGCTGGCTAGTCTTAGTAACCTGTGCCATCCCTTTGGATTCAGAAATAACTGTAATTTCTTTTGAATCAGTATCTGTGAGATATGAGTAGCTAAGACATTTTTGTCTAAATATCTTGGACTCTTGGCTGTCATGGCTTAGTTCTGCATTTTGGTTCATCTTGTTAGATTGTGACACATTATCAGGGTACCCCTGTTCTACAGCATTGTCCCAGAGGTTCTGCTTGTCTGTACTTTGTTCTCCAGCAATTGATAAATTATAATCTGATGGACTCATGGGCAAGCTACTTTCTTCCCTCTTTTCTTGTCCTTCAGGGAAGTCATCACTATCTAAACCTCCTAGAAGCTTGTATGTGGTTGAAGTTCCTACTTCCTCTTGAGCAATGTCATCTTTGTGGGTGACTTTTCTGTCTGGCAGAGGTCTGTTATGCTGTATTTTTGAAGTATTACTGCTTAATTGGGCTGCTTCTTTTTGGCTGTGACTGCCTACAGGCAAATTCTCATACATTGGTGTACTGTTCATTTCCATTTCAGCAAGGGAGTCAGATTCTAAAATCTTGCTTTCTGGATTTTTGCCATTCAAAATATTTGTCATTTCCTCTGAAAGATGCTCTTTGTTAGTTCTTTCTTGCACAGGGGCTATACCTCCCATCTCCTGAGGAGTATTGTTGAATGTACCATCAGCAATATAATGGCTTCCATCTGTGGGCTTCAAGGGACTTTGGCTGTCATGCTCCTGAAAAAATAGAACTCTCCCACTACCAATGTTGTCCATTTTAGTAATCAAAAATTCCTTTTGCTTTTGATCTTCCAATTTCCTGTCTTCCTGGATAGCTGCTACCAATGGCTCATCAGACTGAATATTTTCTGCCTTTCGGTAATTTGATTCCAGAAACATTATCTATAGGGAAAAATTAGAAATTTTGGATTATTGAGTAGATCCTTGACCTATTTTAAAATACATTTTAAAATTTATTTTGTTAAACATTTCCCAATAACAGTTTTAAAATTTTAACATTCATTTAAAAAAAATTAGTTCCAATTTCTCTCCCTCCTCCCTTACTCCTTGAGGAGGCAACCAATATGATGTCCATTATTTATGTGAAATCATTGAAATATCCTCATTTACAGCTGAAATCAGGGGTGGGATTAGGAATGAGACAAATACAAGCAGAAACTAAACATAAGGGCCAAAATATATCAATCAATAATAATTTATTGAGCGCCTATTATATTCAAGGCACTATGTTGATGTTATAGACAATATAATATAGTCCTGCCCTTTAAGAGTTGGCAATCCAACTGGGGGTATAAGAATCATTCATATGAATAATTAGACAATTTTTTAAAAAGACACCAGATAGTAAGTGAATAGTAGTGTAATTTGGTGGAAAGAGGGCTGATTTTCAAATACCTAGATTAAGTCTTGCCTCTGATAATTACTATTTTAAAATTAAGGCCAAACAAATGAATGCAGTATAAAATTTTTCAAGTCTGTAAGTTACAGAGAAGTTATCAATCTGTATTAATTTCTACACTGGAGTTCCACGTATTGATGAAATCTAGGTGGAAACCAAAGAAAATGTTAAGCCCCATATAAGTAGTGCCAACCATGAGCGCCATGAGAGAACCAAGCAGAGTCTAGGCTGGGACTTCACTGAACTCTCCCAACATGTCCTTCTCCAAACAACTTTAAAATAACATCTAAAATCAAATTTTGGAACAGCAGAGCCAACAAAAGGTCAGAGAGAAATATTTTTTTCAGACTAAGACAATTTAGGAAGGCTGAAGGAGAGGTCTGTAACATCATTGTGAGTGCATGCTGGGGCATGGTAAGAGCTCAGTAGTAAGCCTTAGAGGTAGCCTCAATAGCAGCATCTTCTGGAGCTCTCAGCCCAGAGACAGTAAACAGGTCAGACAAGATCAAAAAGAGGTTATAGGGGCTGGCACTGGGTGCAGCTGGCATTGATTTTGCCATTGAATTTTGGCACTGATTTAAAATGATTTCCCACTCTATTGCCCAAACACAGTTCTGGATTACAGTTCCAGGGCAAAGAGGAGCACTTGTAAATAGTCAACAAGGGAGCTGGGGCCCTTGATCATAGTTTCATGAACAAAAGAACCACTAATGAACAGGGGGTTCAAGGACACTTCCTAAGTAAAAACTAAGGCACAAACCAGGAAGGCAGGGACCACACCTTTCCCAGGAAAACAATACTTTAGAAATATTAAAAATTTATAGACTCCCAAGAACAATCTCTGAACAATCTCTGAAATCTCTGCAGCACAAAAAGTCTGATTCTTGGGCAATGTCTTCCCATTCCCAGGTGAGCAGAGCCCAACTTTATCATAAAGTTTAAAGTGAAGAAATAAGGTGGGAAAATGTATAAACAATAATAACAAAAAAATTGACCATAAAAAAGTATTACTGTAATAGGGAAGACCAAGATATAAAGTTAGAAGACAAAAATGTGAAAACAGCCACAAAGCTGCAAAGAAAAATATTAATCAGAACCAAGACCAGCAAAGAATTCTTAGAAGAGTTAAAAAGATAAGTATGGTAGAGAAAAAATTGTGAAAAGAAATAAGAGGGATAGAAGAAAATTATGGAAAGAGAATTAACTTCTTGGTAAAAGAGGCACAAAAATAATGAAAAAAAATCACCTTAGAAAACAGATTTGGCTTAATGGTAAAAGAGGCACAAAAATTCACTGAAGGAAAGAACTTTAAAAGCAGAATAGGCCAAATGAAAAACAAGGAACAAATATTCACTGAAGAAAAGAACTCCTTAAAAGTTAGAATTGGATAAGGGGAAATTAATGATTCCATGAGACTTCAAGAAACAACAAAACAAAATCAAAAGAATGAAATTTTTTTTAATGTGAAATATCTCATTGGAAAAACAACTGACCTAGAAAATAGATTGAGGAGAGATAATTTAAGAATTAAACGGACTGTCTGTAAGTCATGATTGAAAAAAGAGCCTAAACATCATACTTTAAAAAATTATCAAGGAAAACTGTCCCAATATCTTAGATTCAGAAGGTAAAATAGAAATAGAAAGAATTCACCAACTATCTACTGAAAGAAATCCCAAAATAAAAATTCATAGGAATATCAAAGCCAAATTTTGGGGAGGGAGAGAGGGAAAGAGAGAAAGAGAGAGATGAAGGGAAAGAGAGACAGAGACAGACAGAAACAGAGAAGGAGAGAAGGATAAACGGTAATGGAGAAAAACACTTGGGACAGAAAGACATACACAGAGTTGAAATGAAGGGCTGAAGAAGAATCTATTGTGCTTTATGCTTCAACTAAAGTGAAGAGAGGAGGAGTGGCAAAGATGAGTTTAGACAAAGCAAAAGCAAAAACACACATAATTGAAAGAGATAGGAAACTTATTCAGTCATTCAGTTGTGTTTGACTTTGTGACTATGGACCATATTATCCATGGGGTTTTCTTGGCAAAAATACTGGAGTGATCTGCCATCTTCTTCTCCAATGGATTAAGGCAAACAAAAGTTGAGAGATTTTTCCAGGGTCACTGAGTTAGTAAGTGTCTGAGACTGTATTTAAACTCGTCTTCCTGCCTCCAAATCAAGGAAATTATATTTTGCAAAAGATATTACAGATAATGAAGTAATAGAAAAAATGTTTATAGCAAGTTTTTCTGATAAAGTTCTCATTTTTCAAATGTAAAAAGAATTGAGTCAAATTTTAAAAATTATAGCCATTCCCCAACTGATAAATAGTCAAATGATATGACTAGGTAATTTTCATAAAAAGAAATCAAATCCAAGAAAGGCAAATTAAAACAACTTTATGGTACCACCTCACACCTATCATTAATGACAAATGCTGGAAGGGATGAGGGAAAATAGATATATTAAAGGGCTGTTGGTGGAGCAATGATCTATTTTGAAAAGCAATCTAGAAATAGGGTTATAAAACTATAAAACTACCCTTTGATCTAACAATACCACTATTAGGTCTGTACCCAAGGAAAAGAACCTATATGTACAAATACTTAAAACAGCTCTTTTTTGTGGTAGCAATGCTCATCAATTGGGAAATGGCTGAATAAGTTGTCCATATAATTGTGATGGAGTACTACTGTGCTATCAGATAATGATGAGGGGAGGAGTTTTGGGGAAAAAAACATGGTAAAACTAATATGAACTGATGAAAAGTGAAGTGAGAAGATCATTATGCACAGAAGAGATAGGATACACATTGTTCTTGAAAAATAGCGAAGGTATAAATAAGCAGAGAGAAGGAAGAGAGGACATACTTTCCACAGCTGTTTAAAGAAGTAAGAATAAGCCAAGAATATCTGGATGACAATGAATAGAACCATCTGGCTTAAGCTAAGGGGTCAGAATGTGAAGTTACATCACAAAATGTACTTACTTAGAATGAGAAGACTATACCCGGTGGGCATACCACAGAAGGTTAATAGCTACTCTCTCTTCCTCTTTCACACAGAATTATTGCTGTCCCCAGAATCTAGATACTTGCTTCTTTATTAGCTCCTTATAGCCACCAAAGTCCATAACACATTAATAACTCTAGTGATACTTTGAGATATAACTGACTAACTACAAGGCAAGCAAAACATTTTAATCCAATTTCATCAAAGTCACCGGGAACTACCTTTCTCAATTACTTGGTTCTGACAAAAAGAACCTCCCTACTTTTTTGTTCTATTAGAGGTTGCTAAATTCAAATATTTAAAGTTGTAGTGCAACAGTCTCTTCAGCTATATCCATAGCCAGTGATATCAATACTATCCACAACTATACTTCAAAGTACTAAGGGCAGGAATGGAGAGTATCTTGTTCATGTGTAAGACCATAAGTTTCCCACAGGCCCCAGAAAACTTGAAAATAAAAGGTTAATTACAGGGATTTAAACTGGGTTTTCATCATCTTTGTACGTGACCTATTAGAAAAGCATATAATCCTGGTTTTGTCTTTTATGATTCCTGCAGAGCCATCCTAAATTCCTTTATTAAAAAAGAGAAATTTAACGTAGTTTCTTGATGGGGGCTCAGAGTAGGGATAAGAAAAAATTTGGAACTCAAAAGTTTTTAAAACAAATGTAAAAAATTGTTTTGAATGTAACTGTGGGGACTAATTAATTAATTATTTTAAAGAATTTCCATATTTTACTTATATATATATATATGTATATGAAAGTATAAGCTTCTTTCAGGGCTAAAGACTAACCCAATTAAAACTCACATAATTCACATAAGGCAAAAAAAGGTTATTTTGGCAGTAGTGTTAGCCAAATAGTAAGATGATTTCAACATAGCATATTTCAAAGCTGTACCTGTTTAGTGTTGTTACTCCTAGAATTTTCTTTCTTTCTCTCAGCTTTTTGTGTCAAAGATTTCTTTGATTGTGGAAACACTGGGACAAACTTCATTTCTGAGTTCTGTAAACAATAGTAAAAAAGCAAAGTAAAAAGTAGAAGATAAAAAAAGTCCTTTAAAGCTTTCCCTTTTAAACTAAAAGATTTATCATATCCCTGTATTCTTTTGATACTACTAAGAAATATACACAGAAGTGAATTTTTATAGTTGTCTAAAAACGTGGCTCTATCATCTATTTTATAGTTAGACAGTGAGAAGTTATACTTTTGATTTGTTTTTAGCTTTTTATTGATTTTTTAGTCACACTTTTATCTCTCAATATGTCCCTTCTCCTATCTCCTATCTAAAGAGCTAACCCTTATAAAACAGATTAAAAAAGAAAAAAAAAGCAATTCAGCAAAATACATCATATAAGTCTGACAGTATATTCTTTGTTACACATCACATCTCCCCACACCAGCAAAGAAGGGAGGGGAATTGCACAGTCATATTTCTTTTTTAGGGATAAGCTTGGTCATTATAGTTTTTATAATTTTATTGTTTTGATTTTTTGTTGTTCTTTCTACTTACATTGTATTTATTGGGCATATTCTTTTCCTACTTCTGCTTTCTTTTACTTTGCATCAATTCATTGAAATGTTTCCCATGCGTCTCTGTATTCTTCACGATTCTTTCTTATGATGCAATAATATTCCATTACATTTATACACTACAATTTGCTTGTGCATTTCTTAGTCAATAAGTATTTAATTGTTCTGATAAAGGCTCTCATTTTAGCC
This sequence comes from Myrmecobius fasciatus, assembly GCA_023553655.1. Taxonomy (NCBI): domain Eukaryota; kingdom Metazoa; phylum Chordata; class Mammalia; order Dasyuromorphia; family Myrmecobiidae; genus Myrmecobius; species Myrmecobius fasciatus. The sequence continues at coordinate 332,359 of JAJPUD010002127.1, read as the reverse complement.
AATCTGACAGGTGTGTAGTGGTACCTCAGAGTTGTCTTAATTTGCATTTCTCTGATCAATAGTGATTTGGAGCAACTTTTCATATGACTAGAGATGGTTTTAATTTCATCATCTGAAAATTGTCTGTTCATATCCCTTGACCACTTATCTATTGAAGAGTGGCTTGAATTCTTATATATATGAGACAATTCTCTATATATTTTAGAAATGAGGCTTTTATCAGAACCATTAAATGTAAAGATGATTTCCCAATTTGATGCTTCCCTCCTAATCTTGTCTGCATTAGTTTTATTTGTACAGAAACTTTTTAACTTAATATAATCAGAATTATCTATCTGGTGTTCAATTAGGAGTTCCAGATCTTCTTTGGACATAAATTTATTCCATCTCCACAGGTCTGAGAGGTAAACTATACGTTCCTCTAATTTGCTTACAATATCACTCTTTATATCAAGATCATGAACCCGTTTAGATCTTATCTTGGTATGTGGTGTTAGGTATGGGTCAAGCCCTAATTTCTTCCACACTAGTTTCCAGTTTTCCCAGCAGTTTTTGCCAAATAGTGAGTACTTATCCCAGAAGCTGGGGTCTTTGGATTTATCAAACACTAAATTGTTAAAGTTATTGTAAAGGCTTCATTTCTAAAATAAACAGAGAATTGTCTCATATTTATAAGAATTCAAGCCACTCTTCAATAGATCAATAGTCAAAGGATATGAACAGACAATTTTCAGATGATGAAATTAAAACCATCTCTAGTCATATGAAAAGTTGCTCCAAATCACTATTGATCAGAGAAATGCAAATTAGGACAACTCTGAGGTACCACTACACACCTGTCAGATTGGCTAAAATGAGAAGAAAAGATAACGAATGCTGGAGGGGATGTGGGAAAACTGGGACACTAATACATTGTTGGTGGAACTGTGAACGGATCCAACCATTCTGGAGAGTAATTTGGAGCTATGCTCAAAAAGTTATCAAACTGTGCATAGCCTTTGACCCAGCAGTGTTTCTATTGGGCCTGTATCCCAAAGAGATCTTAAGAGGAGGGAAAGGGACCCACATGTGCAAGAATGTTTGTGGCAGCCCTTTTTGTAGTGGCTAGAAACTGGAAACTGAATGGATGCCCATCAATTGGAGAGTGGCTGAATAAATTATGGTATATGAATGTTATGGAATATTATTGCTCTGTAAGAAACGACCAGCTGGACGATTTCAGGGAGGCCTGGAGAGACTTGCATGAACTTATGATAAGTGAAATGAGCAGAACCAGGAGATCAATATACACAGCAACAACAATATTATATGATGATCAATTCTGATGGACATGGCTCTCTTCAACAAAGAATTGTCTCAAACCAGTTCCAATTGCTCAGTGAAGAAAGCCATATACACCCAGAGAGAGGTATATGAAATGTGGACCACAACATAACATTTTCATGCTCTCTATTGATGTTTGCTTGCATTGTGTTTCCTTTCTCTGATTTTTTTTTCTTGTAGAAAGGATTTTTCTTGCACAACAGCTTGTCAAGTATTTTAACATTATTAACATGTAGTGGACTTCCTGCCATCTAGGGGAGGGGAGGGGACTGGGGGTAAAATTTGTAACGGAAAGCTTTGTAAAGATCAATGCTGAGGAACTACCCATACATATGTTATACAAATAAAAAGCTTTAATTAAAAAAAATTTAAAAAGAAAATTTTCTGGTTTTGAGGTAAAATTTCAAAATTGTTTTGATTTGCATTTCACTTAATATTAGAAATTTGAGGCAAATTTTTATATGATTGTTAGCTTTCAATTCTTTTGAAAACTTCTTGTTCACATCCTTTCACCATTTATTCATTAGGAAATGATTCTTGGTCTTACATAATTGTATTGATTGTTTATATTTCCTGGATATCAGAACCTTATTTTATGTTTGCTGTAGAGAGATTTTTCCCCCTAATCAATCACTTCCCTTCCTATTCTTTATCATTTCCTATCATTTATTTTGCAAAAGCTTTTCACATCAAATAACCTACATAATTCATTTCATTTTTTTAATCTTCTTTATCCCTCCTTTGGTTGTCATAGCCATGAAGGTCATAGCCAACATTCTCTTCCAATTTTTTTTTTATGGTGTGACCTTTAGCATTCAGGTCATAAATTAATTTTGAACTTCCTACAGTATGTAGTGTAAGCTGTTGGTATAAACTCAATTTCTGCCAAACTGCTCTCTAATTTTCCTAGCAGTTGTCAAAAAGAGAATTCGTCCCTAAGTAATTCATATTTTTGAATTTAATTAATATTCTTGAATACCAAGTTACTGAATTCATTGGTTTCTGATTCTTTATCATAGAGCAGTTTCCACTGATCTATTTTTAGTCAATCCCAAATCACTTTATTGCTTTATGCAAAATTTGAGATCAGGAAGTGTTACATATCTTTATTTCTACTTTTTTTCTTATTATTTCCTTTGAGATTCTGAAACTTTTATTCTTCTAAATGAATTTTATTTGACTAATCTAATCTCTTTGATAGTTTGATTGGTATAGCACTAAATCTGTAAATTAATTTAGGTAGCATCATCTCATTTTTATTATACTGGTGCTGCCCAACCATTGTGATAACTATTTAATTCAATATATATTTATGAAGCACCTACTATTTGTCAGACACTATGCTAGGTGCTGGGGACACGAAGAGAGACAAAAGACAGTACTTGCCTTCAAGAAACTTAAAATCTAATATCCTTCCAATTATATGTCTTTTTTTTTCTTTAAAGAATAATAATTATATCTATAAAGATTTTGGTGTGTCTAAGTATACTAACTGCCATATATTACATACAATTTGTATTTATTTTGAATGGGACTTCCTTGTTCTCTTCTCCTAAATTTTGTTATTGCTGAATAGAAATGCTATTGATTTTTGTGGGTTTATTTTTGTATCCTGCTACTTTACTGAAACTATTTCTTTACTGATTCTCTTAAGATTTTTTTATGAGTTATTAGCAAAGAGGAATAGTTTTTATCTCATCTTTGCCTATTTATGGTTTTAATTGCTTTTGCTTTTATTATTATTATCACCAATGTTCCTAAAACTACCAAATAACAAAAGGGAAAGGGAGTTATCTTTCTTTATTCCTGTATTTCCTGGGAAAGCTTCCAATGTCTTTCCATTAAATATAATGCTAGTTTGCGGTTTTAGGTATATAGTTTTTTTTTGTTTGTTTTGTTTTTGTTTTTTTTATTTTTGCTGAGGCAATTGGGGTTAGGTGACTTGCCCAGGGTCACACAGCTAGGGAATGTTAAGTGTCTGAGATCAGATTTGAACTCAGGTCCTCCTGAATTCAGGGCTGGTGTTCTATCCACTGCACCACCTAGCTGCCCCTAGGTATATAGTTTTTCATATTAAAATGATTCTATGCCTATGCTTTGTAAGGTTTTTGGCATAAATGAAAATTGTATGTTGCTAAGGAATTTTTCTGCATCTATTAATATAAGCATGTGAAGGTTTTTTGGGGAGATGGGAGAAAGGAGTATTATCTTTTTAATATGATTATTGATGATTAGCAACTCAATCATTAATTATTAATAATTAATGTCTTCCTAATGTTGAATCATATATGCATCCCCTGGAATTGAATTTATAATCCAACTTGATTTTGGTAAATAAGGCAGGTTGCATTTTTGGGGACTACTTGGGTCTTATTAGCTGCTGCAGAATACCTGGAGGCTTTGAAAATAAGCTCACCTGGGAAAAAGAAAAAGGAATTTGGTCCTTTCTTGGTTGTCTAGGTTCTTTGATAGGATCGTCTGTTCTTTCATCAATTGAACTAGTTGGAGAAAGAGACTAAATTAAAGAGGAACTATAACTCAACTTAAATGTTAATTGAAATATAAAAGAAACATAAAGAACTATCCAACAAACAGTATCAATAATACTTACAAAGACCAAGACTATTTGACACACCCCCTCACAAAATTAAACTAAGTGAAGTCTAGCATCTTTCTGATGGATAGAATGAAGACTGGTTAACACAAGCTCTCCTGATAAAACAATTTAAGTCAGTAAAAAATTGAATAATAAAGTTTGATAATTATTCCCCTGTTGTGGGTTAGATATAATCTTATTGGTTCCCCATAACTACTGGCTGCCTTCTAATGGCAACATGGTACTAAGAGCTCTGGATTGAAATGAAAAGCCCTAGGCTTGAAGCTCTACTGCTGCTTACTAGTTATATGACCTTTTGCAAGCCCATTGATCTTTTCCTCCTTTATAATATAGGGGGAACTTGACTCATGTCCTCATTTAGCAATCCTAGTTCAAGGAGGAGGGAGACATAATAAACAATGAAACTGCACTGGAAGGTAGCATAGTTGCCTTCACAGGAAAGCATTTAGTCCATTTCCCTTATTTTACAAATGAGAGATCTGAGGCCCAGAAAAATTAAGTGATTGGTTAATTATCACAAAAATGGGTAGCAGAATCAAGATTTTAACCCAAATCCTATCACATGACCTTAAACAACTCAGTTGATTACTTTCTATAATTAAAGGGTATCTTATGGTGAAAACTGTGAGAAATAATGAACATCTTCAGATGATTTGAGTTTTGTGAGTAGAATCAACAAAATTTTGCTACAAAGCATTCCATACTCTCTGATCTCTATAGTTTTACTCTCCTCTTCAAAATGTACATAAGGATATGTCTGTTAGTATTTTTAAAAATGAAAATGGTATTCTAGTAAGTAAAATTACATTACTATATCAAGGCTATAATTCCTTAAAGCAAAAGCACTATCATTCTCCCTCAAAGAGCAAGCTTCAAGGCTATTCCTCTTAACAATGGAAAACCTTGTCAGAAAGAAAATAAAAATCTTTAGGATACTTTGATTATTTTCTGCTGGAACCTGCAATGGATTACAATTGCATTATTTTGTCTGACATTTCAAAATGGTTGGGAAGATTTCTCCCTGTTTCTAAAATTGTGATAATGTTCATCTCTGCCCAAGTGATTTTTTTGTAGCACCTTAGTTCCTTAGATAACAAATCTCTGCATTCTAAGTGGAGACAAGAAAGACGAGTTGTTTTCAATCCTATGTTCATCCTATTAAGCCAGCCACTCTCTAGAATCCCTGGGAACCAGAAAATTTAAACATTCCAAATATGTTATCAGAAATATGAACTTTTTTATATAAAGAAAAAACTTCCAAGTCTTCCTTGGGTTAAGCTGCTACCTTTCTTTCCTGAATAGCCATCAACAGTGCCAACTCAGAGGTTATTTTCTCTCTACTGATACCTCACCTAAGTATACTCATCGATCTAAGACCACAAGTCTCTTTATTATTTAAATAGACAACAGAAAACTATCTTTGGGCTGCAATCCTCCTAAGAACAGTGAGAGTTGCCACTTAATTCCCACTGACCATTTGGGCAGCTGCTACCTTTTCCCTCTTCCTTCAGCTGATCTGAGATCACAGACTTTTGTTCTACTCAGATAACTAACTAGTGGAGGCCCAATTCAAAGCACAGAGCTGAGGAGCATCCCATCTCATTCTTGGCTTTACAAAAACTTCAAAGAATATCTTTCTGTAAATTGCATTAGGATTCTTAAGTTCTGGGCATGTGGCCAATTGTATTTTTTCTCCCCTTCTCTAGGGGAAGTACCTATTTTAATCACAAAATCGCTCAGTTAAAGGATACTAAGTAACATGAACAAGAGAATCAGATCAATTCTTCTTTTCAATTATTTTGAAACTATCAAAAGTAACTCTAGCTCATTTGAGAAAAGGAAGAGAGTACTAAAACAGAAAAGTACTAAGTAGCATGAATTATTATGATTCATCTTGTTCTTCCAAAAGAATTCTCACTTCCTTATACTAATGCCCTGACAATTGCTTACATGCTGCTGTTTTGAATTCTGCTGCTGGGAAAAGTCTGTATGACATTTGACTTAAGGTTACCTGATATCTGCTTGGCTACTGTTTTTTCCATCTTGTTTAGTGACTGTTGCTATTTCTGAATCTTCCAAATTAAAGTATCTTTCCATTCCAGAGTTCTTGGGCTTCATGTCAATATTTTCTTTCCTTGGGGTCTTTTTGGATTTAAGAAGATGGTTCTCATCTCCTAATTTGGAGACAAAGGAGGAAAGATAAACAGGTATGTGAAGCCCCACCTTGGACATAGCAGGGGGCACTGCCATTCCAAATAATTCAATAAAGCTAGTTCACTGCTTGATTAGGAAATGAGAGGGTAAAGGTTTATTTAATGTAATGTGTATGTGACAAAAGAAGTTCCTCCTGCAGGAATTCTTACATGAGTTTTTGCAGAAACTCTTCTCAGCTATCTGCTAAATGGAAGCTTGATTTAACTATTTTCCTATGAAAACACTCCTTTGAGTGCTAATACATTTAATGGCTGAGGTCTTATGTGTGACCGATAGTCTAGGCACTTAAGATATACTGAATTTTAAATTACAAAGTATGCCTATGTTGATTCAGTTGATTCAAGAGGTAGGGAGGAAAGACAAAAGCAGAAAATCTTAATAAATCCTCCTCAACCTCCCCAGTCTAAGCCAAGATGATAAGTTTAACCATAGGTGTTGTGCCTCATTTCCTATTTGGCCTAGTTTGTTTTTTAAAAGTACTATTTTCATCAGGATCTTTTTTTTTTTTGCCTCATTTAGCACACTGCTGACTCTTTTTATGATGTTCTTATGTCAGTCTCATTTCTTTACTCAATTTTTCCTATACCTCTCTCTTATTTGATTTTTAATATCCTTTTGGAATTCTTCCAGGAATCATTTTTGGGCCTATGACCAATTCATCTTTTTCTTTGATGCACTGCATATTGCTGTTTTGGCTTTATTGTCTTCTGAATTTGTTTTGACCTTCCTTGTCACTAGAGTAACTTTCCATGGTCAATTCTTTGTTGTTTAATGTTAATTTTATGTTAAAGGTGCACTTGAGAGGAAATTGAATCTTGAACATGAGTTCTGGGTAGGGATGAAGTTCTGTGAGAGGCAAGATAATGGGAGAGATTTTGCACATATGCATACATCTCAGTTCTTCCCCTTTTGCTATTTCATGGATTTTGTATTGGAGAAAGGCTGCCAGTCTACCATTCTATCTAAGTCTTTCCATATAGTTTGTCTACAATTCTTTCACGTTCAGGTGCCAGTGTGGGTACCAGAAGGCTAACAGAAGAGACAATGAACTATCTGCAAGTTGGCAAAATGATGACCAGAGCCAGCAAGAGCCAGAGCACCAGCCAACACTAGCATTTTCAGCATGCTATCATATTACTAAAGCAGTTGCCAGAATCCCTAACTTCTGTGACCAGAACCAGTTAAAATTAAGATATAGGCCTGGAACAGAGATGTAAGCTACCCTTTCTGCACTGCTGGTTTAAGTTAAGTCTAGGCAAGAGACAGAATTGCAGATATCTGGCTACACACACACACACACACACACACACACACACATTTTGTTTTTATATCATCTCCATTTCTTAATATAACCCAAATGGACATGTCCAGACTAGCCCCAGTGACACACTAGTAATCTAGTTTAAATTTTCTCTAACCCATCAATCCATTCCTTGCTACACTAATTATAAAAAAAAATGAAGGGGAAAAACAGTTCAACAAACTAATCAACACACCAATTGTGTATATATTATTCCATAATCCACACCCATAATTCCCCAACTCTGCAAAAAAGAAGACAGTATGCTTCTCTGGGGCAAGCTTGGTCACTGTAATTATAGAGTATTCATTTTCATTTTAAAATTTTTTTTGTTCCTTTGATTTACACTGACACTTATTATATATACACTTCCCCCCTTCTTATTTATTTCATTCAGTAAGTTCTGAAATCTTTCTAGGTTGCTCTGAATTCCTCATCTACATTGTTTCTTATTATATAGTTGCATTCTATCTATGTAACACAATTGAACTCTTCCCACAGTTGATGGGCATCTACTTTTTAAAAAGTTCTTTGCTATGACAAAATGTGCTGCTGTGAATATTTTGGGACCTTTTCCTTTTGCCTTTACTATGTGCCTAGCAAGAAGATCTCTGGATCAAAGCAAATGTATTGCTGGATATTTTAATCACTTTTCCAACATAATTCCAATTGCTTTAGAGAATGGTTGGTATTAGTATATATTTTTCTATAGACCCTCCAAACAGACATGATATTTTCATGTTTGCCAATTTTTACAATCTTTGCCAATTTTCTGAAGGTGACATAAAACCTTAGAATTATTTGTTTTTTTTTAAACTATTGGTTATTTAGAACAATCTTTATATGACTACTAATAGGCTACAATTCTTCTTTTGAGAACTATTACTCTAAGAATTTATCCTTTAAAATTACAATATATCTTAGCTATAAGAATCTTATAAGAGATATTTGATGCAAAGATTTTTCCCCAATTTATTTCCTTGCTCTCCTAGCTACATTTACTACCTATACAAGATAGTTTTGATTTCATATAATTGAAATTATCTATTTTAACTTCAGTGATTGTCTCCATTCCATGTTTGGTTAAAAATTTTCTCCTGATCTCCTGAAAGAGATCCAAAAATGCAAACTCCCAAGAATATTTTAGCCAAATTCCAGAGCTCCCAAGTCAAGAAGAAAATATTGCAAACATGATGCTGAAATGAGCAGAACCAGGAGATCATTAAACACAGCAACAATAATACTATATGATCAATTCTGATGGACATGGCTCTCTTCAACAATGAAATGTTTCAAGCCAGTTCCAATTGTTCAGTAAAGAAAGCCATATACACCCAGAGAGAGGGATATGAAATGTGGGCCACAACATAATATTTTCATGCTCTCTATGGATGTTTGCTTGTATTGGGTTTCCTTTCTCAGATTTTTTTTTCTTGTAGATATGATTTTTCTTGCACAGCAAGATAAGTGTGGCAATATGTATACATATATTCGACTTGCCAAGTATTTTAATATAATTAACATGTAGTGGACTTCCTGCCATCTAGGGGAGGGGAAGGGACTGGGGGGGGGGGTTTGTCATGGAAAGCTTTGTAAAGGTCAATGTTGAAGAACTACACATGTTTTGCAAATAAAAAAGTTTTAATAAAAAGAAAAAAGAAAAAAAAGAAAATATTGCAAACAGCCAGAATGAAACAATTCAATTATTGTGAAGCCGCAGTAAGATTTACACAAGATTTAGCAGCTTCTACATTAAAGGATTGAAAGACTTGTAATATGATATTCTGGAGGGCAAAGGAGCTAGAATTACAACCAAGAATCATCCACCCAGCAAAAGTGAGTATAGTTCTTCAGGGAAAAAATGGATATTCCACAAAATAGATGACTTTCAAGCATTCTTGATGAAAAGGCCAGACCTTAATAGAAAATTTGACTTTCAAATATAAGACACATAAAAAGGCAACCAAGAAAAGGAAATCTTAAGGGACTTAATAAGGTTATATTGTTTACATCTTTACATTGGAAGATGATACTTGTAACTCATAAGAACTTTTTCATTATTGTGGTAGTTAGAGGGCACAGGTGTGAGTTGGATGTGAAGGAATATCTGAAAAATTAGAATTAAAGAGTGAGAGAGGAATGTATTGGGAGAAGGGGGAAAGGAGAGATAAAATGGGATAAATTATCTCTGAAAGAAGAAAAAGGTTTTACATTTGAAGGAAAGAGGAGAGAAGTAAGAGGAGTGAGTGAACTCTACTCTCATCAGAATTGGCTCAAAGAGGGAACAACATACATATTTATTTGGGTATAGAAAGCTCTTACTCTACAGGAAAATAGGAAGAATTGGGGATAAAGAAAAAGGGGAGGTTGTAAAAGGAGGGCAAATTGGGGGAAAGGATAATCAGATGCAAAACACTTTTAAGGAGACAGGTTACAAGAAGAGGCAGAATAGAATAAACTGGAGTGGAGTGAGGGAAATACATTAGCAATAGTAATTGTGAAAAAAAAAATTTGAAGCAAGTTTCTCTGATAAAGATTTCATTTCTCCAACATATAAAGAGTTGAGTCAAATTTATAAAAATGAGAGACATTTCCCAATTAAAAATGATAAAAAGATATGAACAGTTTTCAGATAAAATATCAAAGTTCTCTATGGCTATATGAAAAAAAAGCTTTAATTCACTATTAGAGAAATGCAAATTTAAAAAATTCTAAGGCATATATACTCATACGTATTAAATTGGCAAATAGGACAGAGGAGAAAAATTACAAATATTGGGGAGAATGTGAGAAAAATGAGGCATTGATGGAATGGAATTGTAAAATTGTAAACTGATTCAACCATTCTCTATAGCAATTTGGAACTATGCCCAAAGGCTATAAAATCATGCATTCCCTCAGACCTAGCAATACCACTACTAGGCATGTATCCTAAAAGAGATAAAAAATAAAAATGATGATGAAAATATTTATAAGAGGTCTTTTCTGGGGACAAATAATTGGAAATTGGGGGGATGCCCATCAATTGAGGAATGGCTAAACAAATTATAGTATGTGATTATGATGGAATACTATTATGCTATAAGAAATGATGAACAGGATGCTTTAAAAAAAACTTGGAAAGACTTGCAGAAGCTGTTGCAAAGTGAAATGTACTATGTATAAAGTAACAGCAATATTGTAAGATGATCAGCTGTGAATGATTTAGCTATTCTCAGCAATAATGATCTAAGATAATTCTGAAGAACTTAAAATGAAAAAATGCTATCTATTCCCAGAAAAAGAACTGATGGTGTCTGTATACAGATTGAAGCATATTTTTCTTTATTTTTCCTGAGAGTTTTTTTGGAGGGGTCTATATTTTTTTTTACAACATGACTCAAAATGGAAATGTTTTGCATGATTAAAATTGTATAACCTATATATGATTGCTAGCCTTCTCAATGAGGAAGGGAGTGGCCAGGGAGGATGGGAGAGAAGTTGGAACTCCAAAGTTTTAAAAACAAATGTTGGGCAGCTAGGTGGCGCAGTGGTTAGAGCACCAGCCCTGAAGTCAGGAGGACCTGAGTCACAGTATGTATTATCTGTTCAATGTAAAGGAAATCTTCTAGAAGGATGTAGACAAATCAAGATCTCCATTATTTTAGAAATTTATAGTGATAGTTCAAATTTAATTTCCCTAGATTAAAATTTGAATCCGATTCTTGAGGAAGATTGTCCCTGCCCAATTGTGCCTGGAGTAGGAACAAAAGTGATTTAAGAGCTGTCAAGCACACTTTATTAAGTATTGGGATTCTGAAGGTTTAAAGATAGTCAGCACATTCCATACTGGATACTAGACTGGTAGTCCAAGGGTGGCACTATACTTCATTCCTGAAGAATTAAATTATTTTCTTTAGGTTTCATTAAGAAACATCCTACCTGTATACAGAAGATATTCACCAAATACACAAGCAACCACAACACTATTTCATTATTTCAGTGGCTAACTATGTGCAAGGCACTATGCCAATTTTTGTGAGGGATGAAAATGGGAATTGGCTTCTGCTCTCAAGGGGTTTATAAAAGACAGACATATCAATAGCTATAATTCGTATTAGAATCTATGAGAGATAAAAAGTAGCATGATGGGGACCAAAATCAGCTGATAGTAATTTTCCCCTCCTTTGAATTCTGTCCATCATTATCTCTATAAACATTTGGTTTAATGGTACAAGGCAAAACAGTGTGGAAGAAAGAGAGAACTTAGGGGAAAAAAAAAGGCCTGAATTGGAATCCTGATTTATGCACTATATGATAAAGGCAAATCAATTAAACTCTGATTCTATTTCCTTCTTTGTAGGTTAATGGTATTTATTTTATTACCTCACAGACTTGTTTGAAAGTGTTTTGTAAGGCTTAAAGTACTATGCAAATGTGAATTATTATATTTTCTAAAATAAAGTTGGAAGGGACCTTAGAGATCTAATCCAACCACTTATTTTACAAAAGTAGAAATTGAAGGCTTATATGATCTGTCCAGGATTACACAGGTAATAGAAGCAGTCAAGATTATATTAACATGACCAGGAGGTAGTTAGGCAGAGCTGGCTTCAGAGCCAGGGTTCAAGTCCCAGTTCTGAAATATAACGGCTGTGCAGCTCTGGGCAAGTCACTTAACCACTTAAGTGTTCCAGGCAATTCTGTACCTATGGAAATTAGAAGTTTCAGAGAAGGCACCTACATGAACTATCCAAGAGTTCCCTATACTAATGAAATCACAGGTCCAGACCCTATTCTCATTCTAAAGTAAACCCAAGATTTGAATCCAGCTTTCTGATTTTCATATCCATTATTCTTTGGTACTTGTTTTACTGTTCAAATCACAGATCTATGGAGAGAGCTGGAAGGACCAGGTGAGAAATCAAAATGGCTGATACTTTGGCCAAGGTTGTGTTGTCAAGAAGCATCAGAGGTAGAATTTTAATCCAGGTTCGATGACTTAAGCCAGTGTGCTTTCAACTATCCTATGTTGACTTGTGCTAAATATCTAAATAATACATTTAAGTAAAGCAAAGTGGTAGTTTCATTTATTTGGGGATTTTCAGATTTAAACACACTGACTTTTGTTTAGTCTTTTAAACACTTGTATCAAACAAAGCACAGCACAAACATGTGAAAATAGATTGTATTGTTCTTGTAAATAATTCCCATAGGGTCATTTCAAGAAAAAAAAAATTTTAAAGAACTTTATATTCAGTTCTGAAGGTCAACCAACTCCCTTATGAAACAAGAAGGAAAGCCTATTTCTTCATGTCATATTGTATCCCTACCCCCCCCCACCTCGAAACAGGTACAGGCACACTAGCTTAGGTATGCTAGATCAGTCCAGCTATTCTAATGGTCAGCATCCTGTTTCCTAACGACAACATCAGGGAATGCTTTGTTATTTAATCCTTTTTGACTCTTTGTAACTCCACTGATCAAAGTTTGTGAGGCCTTCTATCATCTACTCTCTCTTAAAGTCTGTCCAAATTCACATTTGTTGTTTTCATGACACTCCACCTCATCTTCTAGAGTCCCCTTTTTCTTTTGCCTTCAAGCTTTCCCAACACCAGGGTCTTTTTCAATGAATTCCATCTTCTTGTTTGAGGAGAACACTAGTCCTTACAATATTAAGTTTAAAAATGTGTATATACATATATGCAAACTAATGTATGTAGATATGTGTGTTTGTTTTTATTAGTAAACTTTTATTCACAAATTTGTTCTGAGTTCTAGTTTGTCATCCAGCAAAAGTATTTCTCTTAGTTACTTAAAAAATGATTTATATGGAAATGAAATTACCTGAAATCTGTCGCTTCCTTCTCTTGGGCATTTTGACCACCCTCTAGAAATCTGCAAACAAAAACTTTCATCACTAATTATCAGTATCAACAGACCTTTAATTAAAGGCTGAAAGCCTAAGGCCCAGTACTCAAAATTCAGTTCCATGCATTTCTAGTAAAAAACTGGGACTGGGACAGTTGGGTGGCACAGTAGATAGTGGATAAACTCATCTTCTTGAGTTCAAATCTAGCCTCATCCACTTACTAGCTATATGATCCTGGGCAAATCATTTAACCCTATTTTCCTCAGTTCCTCATCTGTAAAATGAATTGGAAAAAGAAATGGCAAACTGCTCCAGTATCTTTGCCAAGAAAACCCCAAATGAGGTCAGGAAGAGTCAGAGGCCATTGAACAAATAAGAAAGATAACTACTCCTCAGTTCTAGTAACTAGATTTGAGCTGTGAAAGTGGTATGTCCTAAGCCATGTATTTTTTTTTCTCCTTAGAGCTCTAGTTTACATAAGATCTAGGAAATGTTCTGCAGTAAATAGAACTGGGACCCCTCTCTATGGGAAGTACTAACAAAATGCCAACTGTGATGTTGGCCTCATCTAACACCAATATGAGTTGTTCTACACAGACCATTTACAAGCTTTAGCAAAACTTAATTGATTTACAGTGTGATAGATTTATTTTCTCAGGGCTTGGAAATGTACAAATTGAAACTGTCCCAAAGGAATCTATCCAAGTTTCTGTCCTAATAATAATAACCATCCCTTCAATTTGTGCAAATTTTATACGTTCTGTGATACCACCCAGCAATCTCTTGACTACAAGTACAGTGTTGTCTTTAAAGAACTAATTAAATTTGGTCATCTACACGGGGATATGGACAGAAACTATATGATGGTTTCTTTTTCTTTAGGTTTAAGTGAACTCATCATCCCAGTTAGAGATATTCCCAGTTTTATTTAATCTCAATGTCTTCCCTGAGATTAGCTAGCCTTTAACTCATATAGTGTTTTTGTACATAATTGTTAGTATGCTATTTCCTCCATTAGGCTGTGAGCTCAAGAGTAGGTTCTGGTTTTTCCCTTTCTTTATATTGGTACACTTAGCATATGCCTGGCATTTGGATTCTGCTTATGGACTGGGTTGTGACCCTACATTTGGCTCCAATGAGCTTCCCTATCCTATAGACAGGTACTTGTGTTTTCATTACAATAATGTAACTGAAGATTTGTTAAGTGCTGGAAGCTATATAATCCTAATTCCGGAAAATAGGTACCAAGGCGGTGTGCTTAGTGTAATGGGGCAATCCAAGAGAGGGCCCTTATCCCATCCATTAACCCCCAGTGACTATAGTTCTAACTGGAAGCCTGGCTCCTGAGGTCCCAAATCCAAAGATAGGAAGGCAATGTACAGCAGTTTCAGTCCGTTTCCCCCAAATTCCAAAGCACCTAAATGGCAGTGGATGGAAAAATGAATTTGGAAAATCCAAATTTAAATCCTGCCTCAGGGCACTTCCTGGCTGTGTAACTATGGACAAGGTACGACCTGTCTGCTTGTTTCCTCATGATGGTTGATCAAATGAGATATCCTGTAAAGCAAAGCATTTATCAAGCCTTGACGTGCTATTAATTTGTCGTAATTCAGTTGTGTCCAACTCGTCATTTTTTTTTTTTTTGGCAAAGATACCGCAGGCACTTGCCCTTTTCTCCTTCAGTCCATTTTACAGATGAGGAAAACTGAGGCAAACAGGATTAAGTGACCTCAGACACTCACTAGCTTTTTGACCCTGGGCAAGTCACTCAATGCTGTGTGCCTTACAGTCTCATCTGTACAATGAGCTGGGGAAGAACATTAGCAGAAAAGCACAGAGGGGTCACAAAGAATTGGACCTGACGGACTGACTAAACAGCTTTACGGAATTGTTAGTGCATTAAAATGATTTCTGGGTTTGGGGTTTCAGGGCTGCTGCTGCTGTACTTTCTGGCACCTCCCCAGCCCCCTGGGCCATAAAAAGCTCCCTCGATGGGGCAGACCCTCCCACCTCACCCAGGGCCCCACGGGTGGGGGTATGGAGAGCACTTCGCCTTTGACAGCCTCGGTTTTGGACTCCTCGGCTGAATGAAATTGAGGGAGGGGAGCGAGGGCCCATCCAAGCCAGACCAGATTCCAGCTGGACAGGAGCAGATGCCTCACAGCCCCGCTCCCAGCACCTTGTAGGTTTGGGTCGGAGCCAGCTCGACCTGGTGGGGAGGGGTCACAAGGATGATTCTGGGGTCTCAGGCGCCAGTCTCAGGCCTCACCTGAGAGGAAAACCGCCTCTGACTTCGCGCTGGACTCGCTTTCCCGCCTAATCCCAACACCACCCAGGTCCAACTCCAGCAAACTGGGCCAGGCGCGCGTGCGTGAACGTGCGCCCCATATTGAGTTCCCTCGGAAAGGAGGGCAAAGTGCTTGTCGGGAATTGTAGTCCTGCCTTCCCTTCTCCCGCGCCGGCGCGCCCGCTGGCAAGGCGAGGGGCGGGGCGTCCACCTGGGGACCGGGCCTAGCCGGAAGTGAACCTACGAAGGAGGGCGGTCCTGGGGTTCCCGCCCCCCCTTCCCACTCCTAGCTCGACGGAAACATGCACAAGAAGAAGGCGCCCCCGGCACCCCCGGGGCGCGGCGCGGCCGCAGCCAGACAGGTGAAGCCTCCCCCCCTTCCTAAGAGAGACCTGGCCCCTCGCTTTTTGCCCTACCCTGCCAGCTCCCTCTGGCCCCCTCCCCTGGTCCTCTGCTCTTTCTGGCCCCTCCCATCTGTCTCTCCAGTCCTCAGCCCTCGGAGATCCTACTTCCCGCTGAACACCTCGACCCCGCCCCTTCCCCCCTTTCTGGGAGTCCTAACCCCTCTGGCCCC
>JAJPUD010002127.1:279686-299243 GCA_023553655.1 Myrmecobius fasciatus | reverse complement strand
AGAGAGAGAGAGAGAGAGAGAGAGAGAGAGAGAGAGAGAGAGAGAGAATAGAGCACTGATTTGGAGTCGGGAAGCTATAAATCCAGTCACAGACACAAGGCAGGCAAGTCATTTAACCGTGCCTCAGTTTCCCCACCTGTAAAATTGTACTTCCCAGGATTGTTGTGATAAGATAATATTTGTAAATATAGTGCCTAGCACATTGTAAGTAGGTACTATATAACCCTTTCCCCCTCTTCCCTTATTCCCACAAAATCACTTCAAACTCCATCCTTGAAAGAAACCTCAGAAGTCATTTATCCAAACTGTATCTCATCAAGAAACCTCTCTACAGAATATTTTCAGCTACTGTTCAGCAGCTGGGTGGTGCAGGGGATGGCGAGCTGGATGTGAGTTCAAATTTGGCCTTAGATATTTACTACCTGTGTGAACCTGGGTGAGTAAATTTACCTCAGCCTCATTTCCTCATCTGTAAATTGGGGATAATAAGAGTACCTACCTTCCAAAGTTGTTGTGAAGTTCAAATGAGATGTCTGTAAACTGCCTTAAAGCTATATAAATGCTAACTATTATTATTGCTATCACCTGGCCTTTGCTTGAAGAACTCTCATGATGGAGAGCTCAGTACTCCTTGAGGCAGTCCTTTCCACTTTTGGACAACTCTAATGGACAAGAGAATCCTCCTTACATAGAATCTAAATCTGCCTCCAAGCCACTTCTATCCATAGCTCCCTGATTCTGCGCTGGGTAATCACCAATAATTAATAATAAATAAATAATAATACAAATAATCAATAATCAATAATAATCATGATTATATTGAGAATTTTTATAGCACTTTATATGTATCATCTCATTTGATCATACATATAACTCTAGGAGATAGATGCTATTATTATCCCTCTTTGCAGATGAGGAAACTGAGGCAAGCCACAAAGATTAAGGGACTTATTCAGGCTCACACAGCAAGTACGTATCTGAGGTGAGGTTTGAACTCAGGCCTTCCTGACTCCAGATGCAGGGCACTATGCACTAAGACAACATCTAATTGCTGAGACAGTTACTCTTCTTTCTACAGGACAGCTTCCAGTATGAGCAGAACATGGACCACCTGGATTAGTGTGATTGTTGTGATGCTATAGCAGCCCCAGATATTTGGTCCACATCTTAAGACCTCTTGCAGCCTGAGACTGAACTGCAAACCACTCACATGATAACAACAACCTCTTTCTAGCACTTTTGGACTTCCTCCTTACAATACCTCTAGGAGTTGTACCCCTAGTACAAATGTGATCACCCCCACTTCATAGGTGAGATTCATTGAAATTAAGTGACTAGCCTATAATCATACAGTGAGTTGTTATAATTGTGCTTTATTCTTGTAAAGGACCAGTGACCTCATGGGGGATGTCTTGATTTGTCAGTAAATATTCCAGGAAGACCCTACTCCTTCCACAGCACTATTTGGGCTGAGGGAGGCAGAATGAAGCATCCCAACCCCTCCTCTTCTCCTACTGCCTGAGAAACTCCTGCAGCCCAGCCTTCGGTCATATGGGGAGCACTGTAGGTCCTTCTGGACTCTTGGCTTTACTAGACTGGAATCAGAAGGGGTCCAATCATAGGATTTAGGGCCAACAGACCCTTTAAAGATCACTTAGATTGTCCTCATTTAATAGGGGAAGAAACAGGCATGAAGAGGGGATGGGGCTTTTTCAGTCACATGGATGCCCAGTGGAAATTCTGAGTCTTGGAGCTCCAAACCCAGGGCGGCTTCCATTACCCTGCCTCTGGCCACGTGAGCAGAGGGTCCTGCCCTGGCTAGCCCCTCCTCCCTCCCCTTACAACCCCAGGCCTTGCTCTAACCTGATTGTTGGCCAGATAAATGTACTGAAGGTCAGGCAGGGACTCGAAGGCTTCATCTGGGAGGCCTAGGCAAAGCAGAGAGGATAATACTGCAGGGAGTGGGGGTTCCCAGCCCCCTTCTCAGTTTTCCACTGGCCCAGATCCTCCTTCCTTCCCTCTCTGCTCCCCCCCCCCAGCTTCCCCAGGCTTCAGGCTTATTTTTCACACCTGAGTTCCCAAGAGTAAGGGGTAAACAGAGTCACAAGTATTAAAGCTGGAAAGGGAATTGGAGATTGTCTAATCTTAGCCCAAGCCCCTCATTTTATGAATCGCAACCTCAGGCGGGTTGGGGAGGAAGAGGAGGAGGAGGACCTTATCCCAAGTAGTGGCCAAGGCCAGGATGGAACCGAAGTCTTGTGAGCCCGAATCCCGAGGCTCTTCTCAGTCTCATCTGAGGAGGCAGTACCCAGAAATGCCCAGCCTCCCCCTACAGAAGCTCCTCTGTGTAGCCAGCCCCTTGCCCTGGGCTCAGCTCCAAAGCCACAGGCTGCTCCCCTCCCCCTTTTCCGTTTTGTTCTGCAAATAGGAGTTTCTGGGAAGCTGGAGGTGGATTCCCCCAGCAACCCTTCCCCCTTCCCCCTCCCTCATGGCCTCAGGCGCCTGTCCCCTCCCCCACCCCTGATGTCTGGCGGAGAGGGGGACCGCAGGAGCAGCAGCGGAATAGGAGGGGGGGAGAAGGGGAGATAAAAGGGTCCCGAATGTCACTCACCATCTGAAGACAGTTGGTTATTGTGAAGGTTGAGAGTCCGAAGGTAGCAAAGGCGAGAGAGCTCATTGTAAGGAATCTCCAGGAGCTGGTTATTCTGAGGGAGACCCGGACCTGCCACATCATCGCTGCCTCCTTACCCGAAACATGCCCCTGCCCTCAGGGAGCCCCCAGTTGGAGGAGAGATAAATGACTGTCCCAGAGCCCTCCCCGCTAAGATGGCAGTTTAGTTCCGAAAGGCTGGAATTGCCAAAGTTTCACGAAGTTTTGGGATGCTCCTATTCCCAGCTACTAGGCAAACCAGTGGGGTATCATCGGACCAGTTAGTCAAGAAGCATTTATTAAACACCTACTTAATGTGTGGCTAAACATGTAGAAACTACTTGGGAGGTGAATTTCAGGATGGGGAGGAGGGGGAGTTCTTTGCTTCTTAAAAAAAAAAAAAAGGTTGCAGAAATAAAATAGCACTGACTCCATGTTTCCCCCATATATTTGTGTGTGTATGTATATATATACATATAGTGACATATACATATATATGTATGTATGTATATATATAGGGAGAGAGAGACAGACAGACAGATAGAGAGGGAGGGAGGAAATATGATCCTGCCCTCAGGGAGCATCTAGTTTGAGAGACAGATAAAACCTTGTCCTCAGGGATGCCCTAGTTTGGAGGACACAGGACCCACTGCCCTGAGCAATGGCCCTAAGACCCAGAAACATTAAAAAAAAAATGTACCTGGAGAGAGAGGTGCTGGGCTCCCTTGGTGATATTACTGGGAAAAAGCTGAAGGTCCAGGCCGTCGCAGGACACGGTGTCATCCCTGGGGCAGGAGCATCGAGGTGGACAGGCTCGAGGTGGTGGCTGCAAACTCTCCCCCAGGTGGGGAAAATTCTGGTCCTCTGTCAAGATGGGGAGGACTGGAGCAGCATCCTGGCTGTGAATGGGCAGGCTTCCCAGCAGCAAGAGCAGTAAAAGGAGGCTCATTGGCTGGCAGGGGACATGGAGTTGGGAAGAGATGTCTTAGCCTGGTGGGCAGGGGCCCATGATACCTGGCTCAGGAGCAGGATCATCGCCATGGGGACAGCAACATCCCAGCCGAGCCCCTGGCAGAGCTCAGCATCTAGGGACAGCCTGGGAAGGCGAAGGCAGGGGGTGAAGAGACAAAAGCCTCTTCCACAGAGGTCTCCCAGATCTTAGGATCAGAGGGCTGAGAGCTCATCTCAGTTGTCATTCCATCTACTCCCTCGTTTACAAGAAAAAAAGGAAGGGGCTTATCCCAAAAGCTCTTAGCTAATAAGAACAGAGGAGCCTGTAGGACTTAGAACTGGCCATTGGAAGGAAACAACCTCTCCAACCACCTCATTTTAAGAGTTGGGGAAACTGAGGCATCTGTCACTTTTTCCAGAAAAAAAAAACCCAAAACCCTACAGGTTCTATTCTTAACACCCAACTCCACCCCAGGCCTGTCTATTCCCTAGGGGTTGCCCCTCTGAGAGTCAACAGCCAGAAGACTTGACTGCTGCCACCCCTTCCACCTCACTGAACTGGCCCCCCCTGTCAGACCAGCGGGTGGTCCCACCCCAGGGAGCACCACTGCTCCTGCCCTCCCCCCTATCCCTCCTCACCATAGCCAGACTCCTCTCTGCCTCTGCTTAGCTTCTGCGTAACTTGGCTTCCTAATTGAATCCAGCCGTCAGCACACACGGGTTTCCTCCTCCCGCTCCCCCTCCTGTCCCCCTTCCCTCTGCCTGTACAAACACCATCAATATCCCCCACCTCCCACAGCCATCCCCCTGCCTCCAGCCCCTAGAGACGGTCCAGGGGAAGAGACTGGGGGCTGGGCTCGCCTGTGTCCCCCCCCCAAGTGGGGGAGGGGGAGTTAGAGGGATGGATTTCCCCCTCTGGATTTAGCTTGCGTAATTGGGGCTGAGAGGAATGCTTGGGAAAAGGCCCAGCCTCACCAGTCTGGTATTTCAACCACAGCAGCCCATCGGGTGAAGGCTTGGGGAGAGGTGGCAGGGCAGGGACAGCTATTTGGTTTTGATCTATTTTAGGGGGTTTCACAAACCCCCCTCAGCTCTGTGGCTGTTCCTGAGAGGCAAGAGATTTAGTGGGGATGTAGTCGCTATCTTCAAGCATTTGAAGAGTTGTCCTGGGAACAGAAGACAGAAATGAGAGCTATAGGTAGAGACACTGAAGAGAGGCTGATTTAAACTGAGCAGGAAGAAAAATTAATTTCTTAAATTTCTATTGATTAAACTAGATATCCCCAGAACATCCCAGGTTATCCAGAGCAATCCAAAAGAGGAATGGGTAATCTTGTGAGGTAATGAGCTCCCTATCATTGAAAGTCTTTCAGTAGAGGCTAGATGATTATTTATTGGAGAAATTGTAAAGGAGATTCATGGTTAGGTATATTTGAGCTAAAGGTCCTATCTAATTCTGAGTCTGAAATGGGGATGCAAAGATAAAAAATGACAAGGATTAAAAAAAAAGATAAAAAATGGGTTCTACCTTCAAGAAGTTAACAGTCTAAAAGGAGGAATACAGAATTAAGTTCAATGCAAGAAAAAACAATTAGAGAACTAAGGGCTTATTCAGGGCTAAGTTATTGTGCTAAGCACTGCATGTATAAATACAAGCAAGCAAAATATCACCTGCCCTTAGAGAACTTATATTCTAAAGAGGGAAGATGACCCATAAAGGCGAACTAAAAAGGGAAGGGAGAGTAAGCCACAGAGCTATGATTTGGAAATGACTAGGAAGTGACAGGGTGGCCTTGATTCTGGACAAGATAAGGCATTAGCTCAGAGCTTGAATTGAGAGTGCTGGTGGGAGGTAAATTGAGGAGTGTGGATAGGCTCCCTGGATAGGGTTATAGGAGAGCCAAGCCAAGTGCAAAGAGAAATCCAATATGGGAAAAATAATTTTCATCTGGGGAGAAATAGACATTTACTTGGATGAGGTGGCTTCTAAAGCAAGCTTTGCAGGGAAGATCCATGGTGTAGATGAGTTTATTCCAAATTTAGGGGATGATGTGAGCAGAGGCAGGGCAAAGGGGTGGAGGAAGAGAACTTACAAGGTGTAGAGGAAATAGTTGAGGAAGTGAGGAAGGTATTTGGATCCTAAACTTCTTTTTGCTCCCTTCCCAGTTCCCCCAAGTTCAACAGAGATCCACTTCCTCTTTGGGGATTGTGTACTTGGATACCATCCTGCCCCTTGGACATAATCTGTGGAAGTTTGGTGGATAATTCTTAGGTCTGTGATCCCTGTCCAGGGACCAACTTGGGACCAACTTGGGATACTTCTCAGCCAAATAATGTCTATGTCCTGAATCTTAGATCTTCCACTCTAAGGAGAATGCAATCTGGAAGAAATCCAGGGCACTATCTATGGTACTTTGCTCTATCTTCTGAGTCTTATTTTTCTTATTTGTAAAATGGGGATAATTGCATTCCCTGCACAGAGGGAAAATACTTTGTTAAAAAAAAAAAAACTAAACTGTAGATAGAAGTTCTTTCAGAATATGTCAGTCTCCTAAAGTTAGTCCAGAGCTGGAGGGATGTTTGATGCCTATCTATTTTGGGTACTGTTTTCCTCAGTACTCTACAACAACTCACTCTAGTTAGGTTTCAAGCCTGGGAATATGATTTTTAGCACAGGAGAATCTCTGAGTTAGAAGGCTCATCCTAAATTTATAGATGGGAAAAAAAGGTCCCCCCCAAAAAGGATCACCATAAGTGGTATGTATTGAATCAATTAACAAGCATTTGTAAAGTGCCTACCTTGTCTCAGGAATTATATCAAGTATGGGGATAGAAAAGCAAGAGGGAAAGCCATCTTTGTCCTCAGGAAGCTTACATTCTAGCTGAGGGAACACATGTACATATATGAATGTAATAAGGAACTAACCAATGAGATTCCAGTCCTTCTGGAAGGCACCATCTGATCAGCTCCTTCTCCAATACTCTTTCACCTAAGAGCAATGAATTCTAAATGTCAAGAGGCAAAGAACAGAGATGGCCTTATGAAGGAGATAAATGGGTGGCAACAGAAGGATGGTGTCATCATTACCTTTTTCTCCTCTTGGAAGTCTTTGCCTTGATTACTGCCAGGAAAAAGAAAGAATGGGTTGTTTCTCTCTCTCTCTCTCTCCATCTCTTTCCCTCTCTCCCTCCCTTCCTCCTCTCTCCTCCCCTTCCTCCTTCCATCTCTCTCCCTCCCAATTTTCCCTCCCTTCTTTTCTTTCTCTCACTCTCCCTTCTCCTCTCTTTCTCCTGTCTGTCTGTCTGTCTGTCTCTCTTTCTCTCTCCATCTCTCTCCCTGTCTTCTCTTCTCTTCCTCCCTCTCTCCTTCCATCTCTCTCTGTGTCTCTCTCCCTCCCTCCTCCTCCTCCTCCTCTCTCTCTCTCTCTCTCTCTCTCTCTCTCTCTCTCTCTCTTTCTCTCTTTCTCTCTCTCTCCTCTGTTTATCTCTGTTTCTTTCTCCTTCCCTCCTTCCCTTTAATTTTGCAAGTTCTGTTCTAGCTCACTAGCCAGAGACTCTGTCCTTCATCGTTCAGAAAGTATACAAGAAACAGTCACATAATTCTGATGTATTCTCCGTAGTCCACACTAAGTATTTCATCTGGTAAAGCCTGCTGTTTATATGCTCATATGACTAGGCTCTCATTGGCTAGTCCCTGGTTACATAAGTATAAATAGAATATATACAAAAAGAATGCAAGGTAGTTTGGGGCTGGAGGGCAGTAGAAATTGGAGTCAGAAAAGGCTTCATTTAGTTGGTGGTGCTTGAGCTAAATCACAAAGGAAACTAGAGATTCCAAGAGGTGGAGAGGAAGCAGAGGTCAGAAGACATGTTAGGCATGGCAGGAGGAGAGGGAAGGAACAACCAGGATTAAAGCATAAAGATAGGAGGGGGAATGTTTCATGGGAGGACCAGTAAGTAGGCCGGTATGGTTAAACTATAGACTGTGTGAAAGGGAGTGAAGATGATTGGAAGATTGGAAAGGTAGGAAAGTCAGCAAAGTGCTCTTTTACTATTAATTCAAAGGTATGGATACATAAAACTGTTCTAGTATCTTTATTTGTTCTCACAATGAAATAAATTGTAGACACTAGATTTATTATAAGCATTAAGATAAATTTTTATTAAGTTATCTAATTGGAGCAAAAGATTTTTGAGCCTTATAATGTAAGCCAGTCCTATATGTACTAAAAAGAGAATTTCCTTAATTAGGTGTGAGAAAAGCTTTAAATTCCAGGAAGAGAACTGATATTTGAGTCTGGGAGAAATCGATAGTCACTGGAATTTATTGAGGAAGAAGATGACATGATAAGACGTGTACCTTAAGAAAATCATTTTGGCAGGAGTGTGGAGGATAGATTGAAAAGGAGAGATTTCAATCATAGAGATCAAGCTCCAACAGTCCAGGTGAGAAATGTAATTGGTAATTAGTAGGGTAATATGTGAATAAGAAGATATATGTGAGAGACATGAGTTAGAAATAAGATTTGGCAAACAATTTAGATATATGTAGCAAGTGAGAGTGGGAAATAGAGGATGACACTGAGGTCTAAAACCTTAAAAAATCAGCCTTGGGATATTTACAGTTAATGGGCATGAAATGAATAATGGTTAAATAAAATCACTGAGGAAAAGTGGGGCAGACAGGTAAAAGGAGAATTGGGAGAAAACATTCAACAAATATTAAGCATCCACTATATGTCGAGCATAGGATAAAAGTATAGAGAACAAGATAATTCCTACTTACAATTATCTTACACAAATGACAAGTACATATAAAAATATAAAGCACAAATTTAAATTTAATAAATACAAATACATACAATAGTCAAATTCAAGGTAGTTAGGAAGAGGGCCACTAGTGGGGGAGATCAGGAAAGGCTTCAAATGCAGAAAATGATGCCTGAGCTAAATCTTGAAGGAAAAGGGAAACTTCATAAGGCAGAAATAAAGAGGGAATACCCTCCAGGCTTAGGGAATGGTTAATGCAGAGGCATGAGGAAGGAAATGTATGACAAGTCTTATGCAAGATATGGGAGGCCAGTTGGCTAGCTCACAGAATATGGGATAGGGAGTAATAGTGTACAATAAGGTTAGAAAAATATGTTGGGACTAGGTTGTATAGGAATTTAAAAACTAAACAAAAGAAATTCTATTTTATCCAAGAAGTTATAGGAAGAATAAGGGAGACAAATGGTCATATCTTTGCTTAAGGAAAATTACTTTAGTAGCAGTGATGGACTGGAATGGTGAGCGGAGACAGCCAATGAGGAGGATATTGTTAATAACTCAGATTATGAGGGCCTGAACTCAAGAAGTAACCATCCAGTAAAGAGGAATCGATTTCAAGAGATGAAGTAAAGATAGAATTGACAAGATTTGACAGATGATTGGATGAGGGAAAGGATGATGATCTAAGACATTGGAATAATGATAATGCCTTCACTCAAAATAAGAAAGTTTGAAAGAGGGAAGGACTTAGGAAGAAATAATGATTTCAGTTTTAGACATGCTGCATTTGAGATGTCTCTGTGATATCCATTTTGAAATGTCTAATTAGTGATCGGAGACTTGGGACTAAAGGTCAGAGAAGAGACTGGGACTGTCATCTGCATAGAAATGACAGTTTAATCCATGGGAGCTGATGAGGGTACCAAGAAAGGTGGGTAGGAAAAATTAAGAGGATAAAAGAGGACCTATGAAAGAACTTTGGGGAAATCTGCAACTGAGGAAATGGAGTCAATGATGAGTCAGCAAGAGACTAAGGAAAAATGGTCAGACAGGATGATTGAGGATGCAACATGCTAGAGAAAAAAGGAGGGGAAAGGATCAGATGCACATGTAGAGGGACTGGCCTTGGTAAGGGAAGGGGTTACTTCTTTGTCAAAGACTTGGGAAAAGGAGGAGAGAGGAGAGGATTTTGTCTAGAAGCTTTTTGATGAAAGGAAAAAGAGAAGAGGGAATTCATGTAGAAAGTCCTCAACTTTTTTAGTAAAGTAAGAATCAAGGTCTTCAGCTGAGAGAGAATGGGAGGAGTAGGTATGAAGGGGCTTGACAAGAGAAGAGGTCTGAGATAACTTTTATAAAGAGTAAGGTAGGGAATCAATAAGGGAGGAATAAAAAGACTGCCTTGCAGCAATTAATGATGGATAACATGAACTTGTAATATACCCAGTCAGTATAATTATGATATTATATAATTATTATATATTCTAGTATTCAGCAACTTGTAAGAATGGAGAAAGAGGATCATAGAAGTAATTCAGGACTGAGGTGTGGCAAATGGAATAGTGATAAGACAAGAGAACAGTAACAACGTAGTATTGAAATGACTATTTACTGGGCTGAAGCTAGAGGGAAGCAAGTCAAGTCAGAGTTGGGGTATTGACTTGAGAAAGCACTGAGGACTGGAGGAAACAAAACTCCTCTGGGCAAAGAAACAGATTTAGTAGGAAGAGAAGAGTGTCCAAGAGAAGAGGATGGCTGGTAGTGTTAAATAATGCAGAGAAATCAAGAAGGATGAAAATTAAGAAGGGATTACTAGAATTGTCAACAAAGAAATCATTGGTAACATTAAAGAGAACAGTTCAATTGATTTGTGAGATTGGGAGAGAGATTGCAAACAGTTTTAAAGAAATTTAAAGAAGAGACTTGGAGAAAAATGGAAGCAATCAGGGATACTATGTGTAAATGGATTTATTTTTGGCTCAGAATTTAGCTGAGAGAGTAGAGATATAAGACAACTATTAATGGGGACAGTATGATCAAATGAATGTTTTTCCCCCAGTTTGGGGCAGATTTGAATATATTTGTAGACAATAGGAAAAAGGCCAAATATGTAAAGACTGAAGATTAGGGCTGAGGGGAGAGTGTGTGTGTTTGTAGAGACAACATGCTGGAGACAACAGAAAAGCATGAGATCAAAGTACTGTCAAATGAGAGCTCTCAGGGAAGGAGATGGGGGAAGGATACATGGGATACTATGGTGATTGATAGAAAAAAAGAGAAAACCGATAAAAACTTATTAAAAAAAAAGAACATAGAATCAAGGGTGCATGTAGTGAAACTTATTATGGCATGGAGAAGGGCTAAAGAAGGAAATAGTGGAGGATGTTGCTTAGGGGCTTTGAGATAAGAAGGATCAGAGAAGAAAAAGCACACTGAGGATGGCCTTGATGTGAGATGAGATCCTTGGCTAAGAGGATGGGGGAAAGTAGTGCCATGGGTGGCTTGAGGAGAAAAGAGAAAGTCTTGAATAAGTATGTGATGAATGGGCTAGAGAATCAGTTAGGGAGGAGTAAAAGAATTGTTTTGCGACAAGGAGGGTTCTGTTGAGATTGGATAAAACCAAAAAATTACAAGATATTAAAAATCATATTAAAAATGCTTCAAATAACTAATGTAAGAAATAAAAATCAAAACAACCCTAACGTTTTACCTCACACCAAGCAAATCAGCAAAAGCTTCAAAAGATAGTAATTTCTAATGGCTGTGGAAAAGCAGGTATATTAATGCATTGTTGGTGGAGTTGTGAACTGATACATAAATTCTGAAAAGCAATTTGTAATTATGCAAATAAAGTGACTAAAATGTCCACATCCATGAGATTCCACTGCTAGGCCTTCCTTAGACTCCAAGGAAACAATTGACAGAAAAAGGAAGACTCCCTACACATCAAATATTTATAGCAGCACTTTTTGTGGTAACAAAAAACTGAAACAAAGTAGATGCCTATCAATTACATAATGGCTAAACAAATGGTAGTGGAATAGTAGAATGTATCACAATAATATAATCACTGCTGTAAGAACTTAGAAATATCAGGAATACAGAGAATCATAGAATTGTATGAACTGATGTAGAGTTAAGTAATTATAGCCAGGAAAACAATGACTATAACAATGTAAATAGAAACAATAACAATAGCAAAATCAAATAAAATGAATGTTATGAAATTATAAAGAGCAAGCTATGGGTCCAAGAAAGACATAAATCACCTCCCCCATTCTTATTTGCAGAGGTGGAAATCCATGGCCAATCAACAAACATTTAGGCACTTACTGTGTGCCAAATACTGTGCTAAACACTGGTTGGTTGTTATCCTTTGTTCTGGAAGAGAACCAAAATGGCATTACTATGTTAAAGTCAAGTTACAGCGTATCCAGCTGTGGCTGATCAGACCAATACAAACTTGAAATGCTCTGCCATAGGTGGGGCCAAAATAGTCCCTATTAATATTTGTTGTGGATTCTCTAACTTTGCACATCTCACATTTCTTTTGAGCTGCTTCAATTCTGTTTTATTCACAGAACACAGCATCTTCTTTAACGAAGGCTGGTGATTCCATACCAGCGTCTTCCATGTCATGCAATCAATTCTAAAGTTGTTAAAAGAGACTTTAAAAGTGTCCTTATACTGCTTTTTCTGAACACCACGTGAGTGCTTGCTCAGTGTGAGCTCTCCATAAAATAGTCTTTTTGGCAAGCATAAGTTTGGCATTTGAACAATGTGGCCAACCCAGCGGAGTTGTGCTCTTTGCAGTAGAGTTTGAATGCTTGGAACTTTAGTTCGAGAAAGAACCTCAGTGTCTCATATCTTATCCTGCCAGGTGATCATCAGAATCTTCCTAAGACAGTTCAAATGGAAGTGATTCAATTTCCTAGCATGGCACCAGTATACTATCAAGTTTTCACAGGCAATGAGATCCTACAAGGAAAGGCAGATATAGTTTCTGTCCTCAAGGAGTTCACATCTTATGGAAATAGAAGGTACATACAATGTAGATGGGAGATAATCTCAAAGAAAAGGGGAAACAGAAAAAGATATTTTGAAGAAGATGGTATTTGAGGTGAGTCTTGAAGAAAGCCAAGAAGTACAAATGAGATGGGATAAAATTACAGAATTACAGGATGAGAGGATATCCAATAAAAATCATGAATCACCAGATCACAAAGTATAGGGGGGAGAGTAAAGAATAAACAGATGTAAAAGTAGGAAGATGGCAGATCAAAAAAAGGCTTTAAAAGGCAAATAGTGTATTTTATACTTGCTATTAGATGTGATTGAGAGCCACTGATTTTATTAACTTTGAGGGTGACATAGACCATGTTCAGATTTCTTGGACAGTTGAGTAAAGGAGTGGAGTGGAATAGAGTAAAGATATATACAAATATACATGTGTGTTATACACGAATAAGCACACACATATATGTATATGGTGCATGCACACTTATACATACATGCATATGTGGAGTGATGAGAAGTAAATATATATATACATATGTATGAAAGTTGTTGTAAAGATAGAAATGACAGACTTTGGCCACAGATATAAGGTGACTGTGAAGAATTGAGGATGAAACTGAGGATGTGAATCTAAGTGGTTGGGAAAATTATGATGTCCTTGACAGAAAATAGGAAAGTTTGGGAAAAGATGTGGTTTGGAGAGAAAGATAATGACTTCTCCAGGACCATGCAGTTAAGTTATACAAAAATATAGATCAGCCTATACAAAATCAGAATAGAGTTTAGGGCTGAGTACATAGATCTGAGAATTATCTACATAGAGATGATAATTGGACTCATTAGGGCAATGAGATCATCAAAGGTATAGAACATTGCATGGATATTTTTGATGTGTTAATTGGTTTTGATGAATTTTTTTCTCTTCTCTTTTTTTTAAAAAAGGAATTTGCTGTAAAGTTTGGTTCTCAGGGAGAAGGATACAAAGGGAAATATAAGCAATGTAAAAGAAAGATATCAATAAATTTTTAAAATCCATATAAAATTAAAGTGAACCCAGTCAGCACAGTTATGTGACTCTTCTAGTTCTGTTTAGGAGAGTGTAAGGGGGAATCAGTGGAGGATAATGATAGGAGTAATGGTGGATATAGGACAAGGGTATAAAAAGTTTAAGGGTAGAGGCCAGTATATAATTGAACTGATTCAGCAAGATATCAAGATAGGGAAGCTAGGAGAATGTGAACAAGAGCAAGAATGATAATTTGGGTTAGTACGGGGTGGAGAAGGAATTAGAAGTCATGGTGAGGGTAAAGGTTTGGTTTAGGAGGGGTGACACTTAGGGAGAGATGGAGTGACAGAAGATTATGTTCAGAGAAAGGATTTGCTTATATAAATATTAGTTATTATGTTCCTGCCTATACTGTGGAAATCTAGGCTATATCTCTGAGCTTCTTAAACTCTCTATGTAATCCAACTCTCTCATTTTAGAGATCAGGAAACCAAAATTTGGAGAAGTTAAGTAAGTGACTTGACCATAATTTGAAAGGTCCCAGAGCTGAGATTTGAACTCAGTTCCTCTGACCCCAAATTCAGTATTCTTTCTACTTTATGACAATACCTCCCTAACTTGGTCCTTCTGTGTCTTAATCTATAGGTTCGTCTTTTTTTCTCACAACTATCTTGGAGAAGGGAGTTTTCCTCTTTTCTAGGCTATCAACTCTATCATCCATAAATTCTAAAGTCTTACCTGATCTTGTCTGCCACCTCCTACCTTGGTGTATTAGCACAGGCTATCTATGACTGAACTTCTACTTCCTCATCATGACTTACTGAAATCTTTTTCATTCTTCAAAGATCAATTTAGGGGTTACTTAAAGGGAGCTCGGTGGTACAGTGGATAAAGTTCTGGGTCAAATATCAGGACCAGCTGAGTTAAATCCCATGGACTAAGTAGAGATCCTCTCTTGACCAAACCCTGTGCAGTCGTGATAGACAGCTCACAATTAAGCTTGTAAAAGGCATACCTATTAGTTTGACTAAAAGATAGGAAAGGAAGATGACAAATGGAGGTGATGTGGGAGATATTAGATATTAATGCATTGTTGGTGGAGTTGTGAACTGATTCAACCACTCTATAGAGCAATTTGTAATTATGCCCAAAGGGCTATGAAATGCTTTTATCTAGCAACACCACTACAAAGTCTGCATTCCAAAAGAGATTTAAAAAAAAAAAAAGGAAAGGGACCTATATGTTCAAAAATATTTAAAGCAAGTATTTTTCTAGGGGCAAAGTAGTGGAAATTGAGAGGATGCCTATCATTTGGGGAATAGCTGAATAAACTGTGTCATATGATTATGATGAAATACCGTTGTGCTATAAATAACAATTTTTTTCCTGGGGTAAAGAATTGGAAATTGAAGGGATGCCCATCAATTGAGGAATGGCTGAATAAACTGTGTTATGTGATTATGATGGAATACCATTATGCTATAAGATATGATGAACAAGGGGCAGCTAGGTGGCGCAGTGGATAGAGCACCAGCCCTGAAGTCAGGAGGACCTGAGTTCAAATCTGGTCTCAGACACGTAACAGCTGTGTGACCCTGGGCAAGTCACTTAACCCCAATTGCCTTAGCAAAAAAAAAAAAAAAAAAAAAAGATATGATGAACAAGATACTTTCAAAAGAATCTGGAAAGACTTCCATGAGCTGATGCAAAGTGAAATGTACTATGTGTAAAGTAACAGCAGTATTGTAAGATGAGCAACTATGGATGACTTATCTATTCTCAGCATATCAGCATATCTATTCTCAGCAGCACAATGATCCAAAACAGTTCTGAAGGATTTATAATAAAAAAAAATGCTATCGGGAGCAGCTAGATGGATAGAGCATCAGCCCTGAAGTCAGAAGGACCTGAGTTCAAATCTAACCTCAGACACTTAACACTTCCTAGCTGTGTGACTCTGGGCAAGTGACAACCCCAATTGTCTCAGTTAAAAAAAATGCTATCCATCCCCAGAAAAATAAGTGATGGTGTCTGAATACTTATTGAAGCTTATTTTCTTTATTTTTTCTTGATGTTTTTATTGGTCTATGTTTTCTTTCATAACATAACTATTATGGAAATGTTTTACATGAATATACATGCATAGCCTATATTGTTTGTCTTCTCAATGAGAGAAGGGGGAGAGAGAAAGGGAGAGAATCTGGAACTCAAAGTTTTAAAAATGCATGTTAAAAATTGTTTTTACATGTAACTGGAAAAAATCAAATACTAAATAAAGTTTAAAAAAAAATACCTTGCCCTCAACTCTACAACCTTCTGGAGCATCTCCTCCCTTTCATCACAAGATTTCTAGGAATTATTTATATTCATTGCTTCATCTTTCTTGCACCAAATCAATCAATCCTTAACCCCATTACTGAACTGAAGTTTCACTCTTAGAGATCAACAGTGATTTCTCTATCAATAACTTTTCTCAGTCTTCATTCTTTTTGACTTTTTTTGTTCATATTATTTGACATTGGTGGCCATCCTCTCTCTGGAACACTTTTCTCCTTTCTTGAGTTGTTATACTGACTTCTAGTTCTTAGATTGCTTTTCTGTTTCTTTCACTAACTCTGATTCTTTCTCCCATCCTATGTCCCTTAAACTCTTCTCTTCTAGAATTCGTCACCTTTCCTGGAACTTCTTTCATCTTCTCTCCTAGAATGCCTCTCTTCTGCATGTTCTTTTCACTTTAACATTTTAATGTACATGGCATCTAACTCTATTTCTTCAATTCCTAAATTCCCCACACGTATAGCATGGTAGACATTTTCACCTAAACATACTGCTCAACACTTCAAACTCAGAATATCATAAACTGAATTCATCATTTTCCTCCTAGAAATGGGTTGGAATCCTGTTTCTTGACATTTATTGACTGTGATTCTGGGCAATAGTCTCTCAAAGTTTCAGTTTCTTTATCTCTAAAATGGGTCTAATAAAATTCATAATTCTTTCTATTTTACAATGTTGTTCTAATGATCAAATGAGAAAATATTTGTATAATACCTCTTAATATTGAATACTCTGAAAATTGCAAGTAATTATTGTTTTCTCCCCTCTTTTTCCTTTTGGCATCTAAAATAGAAGGAGTTGTATCTACCAGGATTGCTTACCATGTGGATTGGGTTAACTTTCCTAAGATCCTATTCCAGATAGGTTAAGCTAGTTTTTCTATAAAAGGCATTTAAACTATCTTTGAAACTTGGTTGGCACAGGGAATAAGGTTTGGGCTGTTAACATAGCTTCCTGAATAGAAAATGTAGGACACTAGGAGCCACAACCTCCTTCCTGAAAGTCCTTCTAATAGATTAGCAGAGGAGTAGCAATCACCATCACTGGGAAACCATGTATAATTAACTCAAAGCTTTATTCTTGATGAATATTCTTCCTTTGTTCTGATTGTCTTTCCCCCTTAGAGTAAGTACAACTTTTACAATTCCAATGTCAGGCCTAAGCTACCAGCCTAGCCTTGTAAGCCCTGGACTACTATAGCACCAAAGAGAAGAAAATTCAACATAGCAAATGTTACAATACTTAACAACCAGGGCCTTAACTATTTCAAACCACAGCAAAACTTGGTTGTTTTTCCCCACAAATTCCTTTTTTAATTAATTTTTAAGAAATTAACAAAAATTCATTTTTACCTCTTCCTCTTCCTCCAATAGAGAAAAAGAGACAAAGAAAATCATTGCAACAAACACACATATTCAAGCCAAACAAATTCCTATATTAGTTGTGTTTAAAAACTCCCAAGTTTCAATCAGTGCCCTGAGCCCATCATCCCTCTGCAAGAAGGTGGGTAGCATGCTTCATTATGGGTCCTCTAGAATCATGAGTAGTCATTGCATTGGTCAGAGTTCTTAAATTTTTCAAAATTGTTTTTCTTTCAATGTTGTTATTATTTAAATTATTCTCCTAGTTCTTCACTTTACTGATTTACCTCAGTCCCATAGCAACACTTTTAAAAGGAACATTGCACTTTGAGACACTTTTTCAACCTTCTATGGAAGAAAGACCCACTTCTGTGGGTTAGAGCTAGTAACATGAGTTTCCACTTTGGTCCTGACTGATTGGTAGGCGTGTCAGAGACTCGTATTAGAGATTTGTGAGAGGAGATGTGGGAGCAGCTAGGTGGCACAGTGGATAGAGCACCAGCCCCAAAGTCAGGATGGACCTGAGTTCAAATCTGGTGGTCTCAGTCACTTAATGGTTATTAGCTGTGTGACCCTGGGCAAGTCACTTAACCCCAATTGCCTCAGGAAAAAAAAAGAGAGAGAGAGAGAGGAGATGGCATATGATGCCTATACCCTATATTATAGAGTACTTGCTTGAGACAAATTGTCCATCAAGATTTGAGAACACTCACAATGAGGTGGTAGTGGAGAGATTTTTCTTGGCTTGCCAGCCAACAGCATTTTGTCAAGGAGGCAGTTTATTCCTTTCTCTCTAATGCTTTGAAAGTGGGATATGAGTGAGTGCTTCCATCAAAGAGTTACGTGCATATGTGAAAACCAAGTATAGATAAGAAGTTGACACTCAATGGGGATTGGAAGAATTGAAGATATAGGCCTTAGTATCTTTTCAAGGCATACTTTTCACTCAATATAATCTAAAGGTGGAATGATCAGCTGGCTGAGATAGAACTTCAGCCTATCATTAGAACACTGGAGTGACTTGTCTATCATCAACCTGATAACCTTAAGTAAATTTTGTGAAGATCATCCAGAGAAGGAAGGTACGTCAAGGCTCTGCAGTTCCAGTTGTGAATTGTCATGGCTATGTTCTCTACATGTACATCAACCTCTTTACTATTGTACTATAAATTGGTTCTTTCTCTTGCCCCTCCTCCTCCCAATAGATTCTTAGTGTCTTTGTATGAAAGTGTGCTTCAGGATGTTTGGGGGAAATATTTTATTACTACCATTCTTGCCGTTTGAGTAAATGCTTTCCCTAAAGAACCGAATTTACTGACTGATTATTAAGAGAAAGTACGCTAGTGGGGGTTCAAAAGCGCTAGTTTAAGGGATTTGGGGGACAATTCACAGGGTTACCTCCTAAGACCAAGAAATAGTAGCAGATGCTTCTCTGGTAATTGATTAATCAATTCAATGAGTATTTACTTAGTGATTATGTTATATCTATATACAAAACTAAAAGTAAACAATCTTTGCTCTCAGGGGAACTACTTTTTATTTGGCTTCTAACCTTTGAGTTGTCTTTGATTCCTTCCCTTTCCTCCTGCTTATCCAACCAATTGCCAGGTCCTCCCAGACTTACTTCTCCACTATCTCAACCTTCAGTGCTCCTGAATGTCTCATTGCCTGTCTCCTGGACTATCGCCTCCTAATCTCCTAAAACCAGTCTTTCCTGCACAAGCCGCCGGACCCATCTTCATAATGTCGGTCCCCCTCCTTCTCAGGAACCTCACTGCCCATAGGGATAAATGCAAACGGATGATGTTTGCATTGCTCCTCTGCACATTCTGCCTGAAGCCCCTCTAGACTGGCCCACTCACTCTTCCACTTTAGGAGCCTTCAAGTTTTCTCATTTCTTTCTTTTGAGATTGCATTAGCCTAAATCTGGAAGCCCTCCTCATTCTTCAAGGTCCAGCTCATCTGGAAGCTTTCCCTGATGCTTAGATGGGGAGCAGCTCTCCCTGCTCTGAACTTCATGATGCTGTTATCCAGACTTTTTCGTTTTCCATTGAAGGCAAGCTCTCATCTCTCCCTCTCCAGCCCATAGTAGGTATTCAGGGGAGAAAAAAAAAAATGAATGAAAGGCTCCAGGTGGTTGCCGGGGCAACAAGACTTAAGTGTAGTCTGTCAGGCACTATCCAAAGGCACCCCAAAGAAGTGGAACTAGGCCCCTTCTGGACCACAGAGAGCCCTGGGTGCCAGGGCCTCTTATGGTCTCTATGGAAACCTAGTGGCCTCACGAGGGCGTGTCGATAATGAGATTGACAAGGCCCACTGTCCATAGACTAAGAGTTATCTACAGGCGATCTGAACATATTTTGCGTATTGATTGGTTAATATCAAGGAAAAGGCGGGGTCAATGGAACTGGCAGCGCATGCGGCCTACCGAAATGCGACTGCGGCGTCAAGTTTACCAATCATCATCC
>JAJPUD010002127.1:260150-275572 GCA_023553655.1 Myrmecobius fasciatus | reverse complement strand
AAGGATTTGATTTCTGATCTGTCTCTTTTTAATGGTGCCATTCATAGACACCCAACTCCATCCTCTAGGGTGGAAAATATTTTCCCCTTATTTATAGACCCAGCTTTGTTTCTCCTACATTCTAAGTGAAAAGATAAGATATGAGAGACTTGTCTTGACTACATTGGAGCATTGATTCTTAATCTCTAAAGTACCTTCTGGATGTAAATCTTAGCTAATCCATTATAGGAGGGAGAATTCTAGAGAGGAGAAAGAGACTGACCTGCCCTCATGAAGTCATAGATTAGAGGGAGATAGAAGGAGCCTTAGCTCTCCTACTGAAGGCTGCCTTGGTCTCTTGTTTGCCATTCTACATTTACAGATGCCCAGAAAGAAATGGCTTACCCTTTATAAGTTTTGAGCACTCTCTTTCCCCTCAACCTGCTTCTCTCTTCTCGGATCCCCTGATTGTAGGTGACAGCAGTTTCTGCCAAATCCTCTATGACCGAACCACCCATCCGCCAGCCCCACCTGACCCTCCTGGGCCCCCAAGCCGAGAGGATCCCCCAGCGTCCCGAGGACCCTGTCCAGAGGCCACCCCTGCTCGTCCTGCAGAGCCCTCACCAGCTGTTGCCAAAGCCAAGGAATTTGTGGCAGACATTTTCCGGAGGGCCAAGGAGGCAAAGGGCGGTGCTGTGGAGGAGGCTCGACAACCCCCCTGTCTGGGGGCCTCAGGCAGCCGATGTCGACTGCCCTGTGAGGCCCCACCCCAGGATAGGGAGTCAGGACCCCGGGACAGTCCCCCTGACACAATACCCCCAGTTGCAGAGCCCGGTTATGTCAACTACACCAAACTCCATTATGTGCTGGAGCCCGGGGACTGGGCCGAACCAGAGGATGGTGAGAAGGGGGTACAGGTGAGGGGAGGGCAGAGCCAGCCCGCTTCAGACCTCAAAGGCTCACACCTTTCTTCCTGTGCCCACCTTCCACCATCTTCAGGGTTTGAGGATGACAAGATCTCCCTTCCATTTGTGGTGACTGACCTCCGGGGCAGGAATCTACGGCCTATGAGAGAGAGGGCAGTTTTCCAGGTATGAAGCAGGGCTCGGGGACAGAGGAAGGCCAGCCTGGGCCAAAGAGGGGCCGAGCATCTGTGTATGCGTATCTCTGGCCCTTTGTTCATTAAAGGGCCAGTATCTGACAGTGGAGCAGCTCACGCTGGACTTTGAGTACGTCATTAACGAAGTCATCCGGAATGATGCCACTTGGAGCCACCAGTTCTGCTCCTTCAGTGACTATGACATTGTCATCTTGGAGGTATGTGCCCTCTGGGGTCGGGAGTGGGCATGAAAGGCCATCTCACCTAAGACCACCGTGTCCACTTTGTATGGGTCTTGTAAATGTACATGTTGCCTCCTTAACAGAACGTAAGCTCTTTGAGGGCAGAGAGTGTTACATTGATGTCTTCATGTCCCTTTCCACAGAGTAGGTGGTGATGTAATGCTGATTAGACTGAAACCAAAGGACCTAAATCTTGGCTTTGATACTTTTTCAGATGTATGATTAGGAACATCATTTACTCTCTGAGTTTGTTTCCTCATCTCTAAAATGGAAATCATATTTGCTCACAACCGAGGGTTGTGCATGAAGTATTTTGTAAATCTCAAATTGCCATGGAAATGTAAACTCTGATTATTGAGTTTCAGACTATAATATTCCAGGGCTCTGGGGCCTCTCCTCATTGTCCTCCCCTGCTCTCTCCCTTACCAGGTCTGTCCTGAAACCAACCAGGTCCTCATCAACATTGGCCTGCTGCTCCTGGCCTTCCCTTCCCCCAATGAGGAGGCCCAGCTCCGGTGAGGGAAGGGGGAGAGAAATGCTGGTCCCTGTATCCCCCAGGCCTGCCACTGTCCAAGTTCAGGAGAGTGACCCTGTTCCCTCAGCCTTCCCTGCAGGCCTCTCAGCTCTCTGCTTGACAGCTGTGATGGCTTAGCTGCAGAGCCATAGATTTGGATGTCAAGAATACCTGGGGTTTGGGTCCCTTCTCTGCTGTTTGGGAGCTGGGTGATCCCGGGTGTGGTGCTTCCCTTCTCAAGGCTGCAGTTTCCCCATCTCTAAACAGGGGCTTGGATGAGGGAAATGCTAACGTTCCTCGCAGCTCAGCGGCCTGTGATCCTCTCATTTCCACTCCTCTCTACCCCTTCCCTGGCAGTTCAGTCCGCTTTCCTCAGGCCTCAGTTTACCCTCTGTCCTGCCCTCTAGACCAAAGACCTATCATACCAGCTTGAAGGTGGCCTGGGACCTGAATACGGGCATCTTCGTGACGGTCAGCGTGGGTGATCTCACTGAAGTCAAAGGGCAGACCAGGTGAGGCCGGGGCTGGTTCAGGAAGAGGGAGTCTGAGCTGCACCCAGTCCTGGCTGAGCTGCTTTCCTTCCTTCCAGTGGCAGCGTCTGGAGCTCCTATCGCAAGAGCTGTGTGGACATGGTGATGAAGTGGCTCGTGCCTGAGAACAGTGGCCGCTATGTCAACAGGATGACCAATGAGGCACTGCACAAAGGTGGGGCTCAGGCCGTCTCAACGACCCAGCGTTCTCTTCCTCTGCTTGCTTGGCCTGTCGGTCTTCTTATCTGGCTTTGACTTCTGAGGGCGCAGAGGCCCCCCACCTAAAAACCTGCCCCTCCCCTCATATAAAGGCCCTGTTCATTCAAGTATCAATCATTGATCTGTAACTGCAACACTAGGACTGTGCCTAGGACTTGTCATCCCAACTCCAGATAGGATGGAACTAGAGAAGGCCCCAAAGCTAATGGCAGCCCAGATAGAAGGGGGCCTACAGAGGAGAAGGAGGAGGGGATGAGATAGGCAGAGAGGGAGAGCTCCTGAGGGCAGACTAAAGAGGACTCTGGTCCAGAAAGGGAAGACTGGGGGGTGGGGTGAGGGGAGGGGTGGGGGTGGAGAGGGAAAGAGATTGTGGAGGGTAAGGGTGGAGTGACCTTGGCTGAGTTTGGTCACTAGATCCCAAAATTTATTAACAAGAGTTAAGGAGCCTTTCTGTTTTTATACTATGAGATGATTTTAGGACAAAGGGCTGCCCTACTCCTGTGATAGGAATTAACTTTATGGGGACTTGGGACCTCCCAGAGGTGTCTTTCAGTGACACAAAGCAGAGATGGGTTCCTAAAGGTTTGGTTCCATTTAGAGTGTGTATCATATCCTTTATCCTAGCAGTAGCACTGGATTTAAATGCTGGCTCTTTTGTTTACTGTCTGACCTCAAGCATGTCATTTAACCTCTGGGCCTCAGTAGAATGGCCCCTCCAACTCTTTAAAATCCTGTGATCTTTCCTGTGTGATTTTGGCCCAGTGTCTTCTCTCTGTGCTTTAGTTTCCTCTGTCAAGTAAGGGGGTTGGATTGGATGTTCTGAGGGCCATTCCAGCTTAACTCCTTTGAGCCTATGAACAAGAGGCAGAAAGGGTGCCCAAAAGAAGTTGGGATGTACTTGTCTTGTGTGTGTGTGTATGTGTGTGTGTCCCACCCCCTCCAGGCTGCTCCCTGAAGGTCCTGGCTGACAACGAGCGGTACACATGGATTGTGCTGTGAGGAGCCCGGGGGCTATGGCACCCACTGCTCTGGACACTGACTCGATACTACCTCCTCGTTTTGGGTTGGATTTTGTTGTTACTCGGGGGCTTTTTGTCTCTCCCATCCTGTCCCCTAGTATTAGGTGGGGAGGTGGGGGGGTTGGGGGAGGGAAGGCTTGGCTCTGGAAGGCCTTCCCCCCTCCCCCCCCTGGAAAATGGGGTAGACTGGAGGGAGGTTAAGCCCCCCCTCCCCTCCACAAGCCCTGGAGCCCAGATTCCTTTTATTTATGCCTATTTAAGTGGGGGCAGGGAGGGACCCCTGGGGATTAAGCGGCCAGGGCTACCTAGGCTGCCGAGTTCCTTGGCAAAGAGAGCCCTGTCAGCCCTGGGCACAGGGAAGGGGGCCAAGAGAAGCTTCAAGAGACTCAGCTTCTTCCCCAACCCCTCCTCCCTTCCAGGCCAGGGCCTTTGGTTTCATGTATATTCTAAAAGTTTTCTTGGCTGCCAGTTGTGGATGCCAGTTCCGTGAGGAGGTCGAGTTAGCTGACCCCTCTCCCTGCCCCCTCCTCCCCATTCATGTAATAAATGTTTTAATTTCTGAGCTTGTGTGAACTCCCTTTAGGATCATATTGCCCCCCCTCCCCCTCCAATCAGTCTGTGAGACAGTTGGCTCTGCATCTCACCTTTACCCTAAAGTTGGGGATATCATTTCTGCTCTGGATCAGACACAAAATGAATAGTCAGGAACCCAGAGCCCTGACCTGCACCAAAGCAGAGGAAGCTTCAGGACAAGCTGTGGAACAGATTCTAGGTCTGGGGGAGTCAGCTGGTAGCCAAATAACACAGCAGAATTTATTGTGTTTTAAGAAAGACTACAAAAGGTAGAAAACAGCTCGGGCTCTCTAGACTACCACACGCTTTGACACTTTCACCACCACGGGGAAGAGGGCCTGGGTGCCCAGGCCCAAGGTGGCACCAGCCACCAGCAGAGTGGGGGGCCAGTCCCCTCAGCTGCTGCACTTGGAGCACACAAAATAGTGATTTTTTTTTTTTATACAATAAGGTCAGGTTCTTTTTTTTTGTTTTTGTTTTTTTGTTTTGCCATAAACATCTATCTCACATGTTGAAAACACTGAAAAAATTGGAACGAATAAGGCCATGATGGTTGGAAAAACCCCAACAGCTACCGACTGAGTGGATATCGCTCACAAATCGCACAATAGTTATGTGGTTTAGAGAGAGGGTTAGATCATTACATTACAAAAGCACAGATCTCTGGAAAACTAGAATAGCTAAGAAGGTTCCATGACAAACCAGCATCTTAGAGGGCAGCTGTTGGGGGGGGGGGGAAAGTATGTGTGTGGGAGGGTGATCTTTTATGAGTGAGGGCTACCCAGGCCCCTGCCTGCCTACCTGCTCCAGGGGAGGCTGGCCACACTTGGGAGGAGGCACCTTGGCCTTATCTCCCTGAGCTGGGTTAGGCTGGCAGCTCTCAGGGCAGTGTCAGTCTAGCACTGGTCTTTGGAAGCTGGGAGGGAATGAGGAAGCCTCTCCTGCTCATTCCCTCCCATCAGCTGTCTCTCCCCTGCCCTTGGGGAGGGAGGGAGAGGATCCTGCCACAGCTCCAGGCCTGGGTTGGATGGGGCAGAGGAAGGGTTCTGAGGTGGAGATACAGCCTGTGAAGGAGAGGGCCTGTCCCAAGGCTTGATGGGAGGCCTGCACTGCTCCCTCGGCAGAGGGTGCTGGATGGGATGTCGGGGAAGGAGATTGATGGGCAGGGCCCTGACCCATAAGCCCTCACCTAAAGCAGTGCCCGGAACTGCTTTAATTGCACTTAAACCAAGAAGGGAGGCAAGGAGGACTGGGAGGAGGGAGGATTCTGGGTGGTGACAAAGGACCTCTGCACTTGAGCAAGTGGTCTGGAAAAGAGCAGTGACCCCTCCCCCCACCCATACTACCTGTGTCCGAGGTGGCAGCTCAGCATCCCCCAAGCCCCAGGCAGCCTGGGGTGGGGGTGGGGGGCAAGCCACTGTGCAAAGCCAGAGCTTGGAATCAGTTCCAGGGAGGAGGAGAGGGTGAGGGAAACCCGGGAACCACCATGCCCATTGTAGGAAGCTGTCTGTCTCCCTACTGGGCACATAGCCCCCTGGGTCAGGCTTGGCACAGCTCTGGGCCCGTGCAGGTGGCCAGGGGAAGAGAAGATGCTCCACTCTCCCACTGGTTGTGGGCCATGCCCATTGCCCCAGGGAGCCCGCTGCCAGCCAGGACACTCAGTTTGTTCCTTAAGGCACGTCTTTTGTCTTTTGTGTCAGTGTTTGCAGTATTGAGGAGCCAGCTCCCCTGCCCCCCTCCCCCCCCAAGAAAAATTCTTCCAGTGCAGCCAAGTGGTTCTTGCCCTGGGATTGTGCTGCCACCCACCTCCGTACCCCGCAGGGGCAATCAAAGGCCACAGGAAGGGGTGGGTTTGCAGGGGCGAGGGGGTGCAGGGCCAATGCCTTCCCTGCTTTGAGGAGCTCTCCTGCTTCCCCCTCAGTAGCTGGGAGTGCATCCTGCCCAACAACGGGGCCAGAGCAGAAACACACCAAGTCCCATGGGCTGCAGGGAAGCCTGGAGTCTGGCTGGGACTTTGGTGTCTTGAGGGGGGAGGAGAGGAGGGGAGAGGGCAGAAGGCTGGTGAGGCTGAGCTTCTCCTTTGCCGGAAGCCTGGGCTCGTGGGACTCCCACGGCTCCGAGGTGGGTTTGGGGTAGGTGGCCCCTGAAACAGCCCTTGCCCTGTCCTCTGAGGGCCAGAGTCCTGGGGAGCCCCAGCACACAACCAGGGCTTTTAGCTTGAGGGCAGGGCCTGCACGAAGATGCCCCGTCCATCCGTCCTTGCCAGCTTGGCAGGGGGCTCCAAGGGCTCTGAGCTGAGGGCAGTCGACTCACTGGAGTTGAGAGAGATCTCTTGGGGCAGTTCATCTTCACTCTCCTCCTCTTCTTCTTCCTCCTCATCTGGGTTCATAGAGGGATCTGAGTTCAGGGCTTGCTCTAGGCAGCAACTCCTCCCCACTCCCACTCCTTGCCAATGGAGCTGGGATGCTCGGGCCCCTTGCCCACCCTGCCCCCACATCTGGTGCCCAAATGAGGTGGGGACCCAGGTATCCAAAGGTCCTCACCAGCCCCAGGAGGAGCTGAGGTGGGAGAAGCCCTTCCTACCTTTGTCAGGATCCAGGGGGTTCAGGGAACTGGCCAGGTTGGCAAACTGTACAGGGGAGAGTGGGCCCAGGGGAGCAGTTAGGGTGAGTGGGCTGCTGCTTCTTTTCCCTCCTCCCTTCCCCCCCAATCTACCTATTGTACCCACCTCGCCCATGACAGCGATGGGTGTCTCTCCCTTGGCCTGGGCCACCCGGTGCTCAATTAGGTAGTACATGTACTCGTCGTACAAGAGGCGGATCAGGTGGAATGAACCAAAGCTGGCTGCGCTGCGCAGGGTCAGGTCCCGGATGACCATGGAGCTGGAGGAAGAAGGCAGACCTGGGCTGAGTGGGCTGAGCCAGGCTGCCCCAACCCCCATTCATGAGTTACCACTCACCTGTAGAAAGACCACTTGAGAAGGAAGAGTTTGGCAGCCTTGGGGAAGCTGGCACTGCCCTGGTAGGGCTTGAGCACCTGGCTCACCACACCATCCAGCCAGCCTGCCCACTGCTCCAGTGAGTTCTGCTGCTGAAGAGTCACCTTGAAGTCCTGCTCTAGCCGCTGCACGACACGGTCCTCGCAGCGACACACCCATGAGGCCTGCTCCTGGGGACACAGAGCCAGAGAGGTGTGGCTTAGGAGGAGGCTGAGCCCACACCCACAAGGGGTTTCCTCCCCATACCACGTCATGCCACCCCCAGAAACCCTGGAATCAGAGACAGGATGCAGGAGGGTCAGGACAAGGCCATCCAGGACCCTCCCCTCCCAGAGAGCCCCAGCTCTCCACGGGCACCGCTGGTACCTGTACATTAGCAAAGTCAACGCGGTTGAGGTCGCTGAGCATCTGGTTGATTTGAGCCGTATTCTGAAGCACAGCCCGGGCCGCCTGGGCCAAGTGATTGAGGGAGGTGTAGCGCCGAAGTGTCT
The DNA here is from genome assembly GCA_023553655.1 of Myrmecobius fasciatus. Lineage (NCBI taxonomy): Eukaryota > Metazoa > Chordata > Mammalia > Dasyuromorphia > Myrmecobiidae > Myrmecobius > Myrmecobius fasciatus. The sequence continues at coordinate 267,908 of JAJPUD010002127.1, read as the reverse complement.
GGGCAAAAGCACTGGCTGCGGCCACCTGTGGGCAGAACCCTTTCACACCCTTGTTTCCATGAAACCCTCCCCGCCTGTAGCCAGGCTCTCCAACAGCCCAAGAGCAGAGCTGCAGAGGACCTTCCAGAGCATATAGGTCAGCCTTCTTATAGAGGTGAGAACGGTGGACCAGAGTGAGGGGGCCATTTCAGGGGAAATAGCATTTAGTGCTAAATTATCTGGAGGTATTGAGCCTGCCTGGTGAAACCCACTCATAGCGCAATAAACTGAAGCCCAGCGGGGCAGTTAGGTGGCCGGTGGATAGAGCGCTGGGCCTGGAATCAGGAAGATTGGTCTAGCTGATCTCAAATCTGGCCTCAGATACTTAGTAGCTGTGAGAGCCCTGGCTAGTCACTTAACCCCGTTTGCCTCAGTATCCTCATCTGTAAAATGAATTGGAGAAGGAAATGATCGACTACTCCAGTCAATGCAGTCACTGAGAGCTGGGCGTGACTGAACGATAAAAACTAAAGCCCACCAAAGAGGCATCACACAGATATTGGGATTGTAGCAAGTGTGGGTCTGGATCCAAGTCTCTGGCTCCACACAAATCTCAATGCACTATATTCCTCTTCCCCTTCCCTACACCTTGGGAATAGGCTGACCAGCCAGCCCCTCTCATTTTTCCTGCGTGGCTGCCGATCACTTCCCTATAGCCCATCTCTGACAAGGCTAAGCTTTCCATCCTTTCTAGGATCAAGTCTTAATTTCCTGGGCCTGGCATTTGTGGCTCTCCACAGTTGGAAGAGCACTAGTCTGGGAATCAGAGGGTCTGAATTCAAATTACAATTCCATTTGCTATCTCTGTGACCTTTGCTGAAGACTCAGTTCTCTCTTTTGTAAAATAAAGGGGTTGGGCTAGATGATCTCCAAGATGCCCTCTAGTTCTAAATCCTACCTTAACTGCACAAAGGCTTTGGTGCTCGGGGACAGGGATGAACTAAAGCTGGTCAGGAAGCTCCCTCCCCCTCACCTTCACCCGAACCATCTCTTCAGGGATGTTCATCATGGCATTGGTGAGCCAGCTCTCTAGGCTCTTGGCAAAATTACGGATTGCTTGTGTCAAGGCACCTGTGGAGGACAGGCAGCAGGGTTGGAAAGCAGAGCAGAGTGCTCACCCCCGCCTCGGCTGGCTGCCCCCAGCCACCCCCTACTCACTGGGGATGGGCCGCAGCACATCGGGGATAAGAATCTCTACCAGGCCCTGATACAGCAAGTTGTCACAGTCCTTGGTCCACTTGAGCACAGGCTCATACTTGGAGAGGAGCACCAGGCTGCTCTTGGGCAGCCGCTTCTCTGCTTCATCGTGGCTGTATGGAGACACACCCACCCACGTGGGCACAGAATCGGGGACAAGTAAGATACAGTGACACAGACACCCTAAGGCCTTAAAGGGCTCCCTGCCATACTCACACAGCCAGGGGGGTGGCCTCACTGGGCTGATTGAGGTTGTACCTCCAGAAGGTCTTCCACAGGGTCTCCACGAGGGTAAACTGCAGGTTAATCATGACATCCACAATGGCCTGGCAAGGAGGGGAGAGAGAGTGTGCCCTCGGGGAGGGACGGCGGGGGAGCAAGGCCCCACCCCCATGCCTCCTGGCTGCCGATACTCTGGGCCCTGCTCTGGGCTTGGCCCCATACCTCACAGTGCTCCCGGTACAGGACTTGGAAGGCCTTGATGTCTTCAGGTCCAACCCCCTCAGGTAGCACCTTGCCCTGTAGGTCAAGCTCGGTGAATTCTGGCAGGCTCCTTGAGGCATCTGTAGGGGTAGAAGGGTCCCAGGACAGATCATTAGAGCAGGGCATTCACAGATGGGACTTTGGAAATCATCTCGGGCCAATTTCTCACTTTAGAGATGAGGAAACTGAAGCCTGGGGTCATGCTGACCAGGGCAAAACAAAGCCAGGACTAGATCCCGGGGCCCAGACTGGATCGAGCGCTTCTCACATCACCCCTCTGCAGGCTCGGGAGTCCTGGTGAGTCAGGGGATTCCCTGGAGGGATTTACAATGTGGGCTGGGTGGCAGTGCTCCTGGGCATGAAGACAGGTCTTTACCCAAGAACTGCTGGTACTGCTGGACTTGGGCACTGATGTCAGACAGGCCTGCTGCCTGCTGCTGTCCTACGGCCACACCGTTGGTCATGCCCTCCATCTTCTGGATTGGTTTAAGCCTGGAGAGGTAGGGAAAGTAAGCAGGGGGAGGGAAACCCTGGTGCTTTTTCGGCCAGAAACCCCCAGCTGGACTTCGAAGCAGCCCTACCTCTGTTTCTGGGAGAAGGGCTGGCCTCGCATGGCCATGTGTTGCTGGTCTTCCATCAGGCGGAGCAGTGGAGAGTTGGCTTTGATACGCAGGCCATAGTAATGGTATTTGGAGTTCCCCCTGGAAAAAAAAGAGCAGGACAGAAAAGTGGAGAAAGTGAGAGCCGGGTTTAGGCTAGGGATGCCCCCAGGATTACCCATTTGAACACTATTTATTCATGGCCTGCTATTTGCAAAGCCCATGTTGAATATGGTACCAAGTCTGGAGAAGACGTGATCCTCATGGAGTTTATAGTCTAACACAGAGAACTGTAGTTCACAGCACACAGAAAGTGCCTTAGAGAGGGGTTGACAAAATGCTCTGTGAAGTCCCTGGGAATTCCAGTTATGGCTAAGAAAGGGGAGACGGAGAGCAATTCCTAGCATGGAAAATGCTGAATTCATTCTGTTCCAATCTGAAAGAGCCCAGGTCCAACCATCAGTCACCTTGTGGGCTTCCAACCTAGTACTGCAGACTGGCATTGAGAGAAATGCCCAGGGCACTCTGAGAAGGTCACACTGTCAGAAGTGGGACTTGAATCCAGATCTTCCTGATTCTGATGCCAACTCTCTATCCATTATACCATTATATCCATTATAACGAGAGGTTATCCCTCGGGGGTATCTGCCCAAAATAAATCTCTGGGGGAATGACTGAGAATGTCACCAAAAAGGGGCCCACAACCTAAGAGAATGGGGAGAGGGAATCCTTCACTTGGCTTATATAAAACCTGAGGCTTTGTTTTTAGTGGCAGTAAGAGGAAGGAGGGAGGGCCATTCCACTGGGGCTGAGGGCTCAGTCCTGCAAGGAGCCCTGAGGTCTGGCTCTGGACACTAGGCAGGCATACCTGGTGCCGAGCCGGCGAGTGCGGAGGCCCATGAAAACCGAGCGGATGAGCTTGCCAAAAGAGGCAGCATTGACGGGCTCTAGCTTCTGCTCCTGGCAGTGCAGGAGGTAGTGGCAATAGAGGGTGCTGCGGGGGAGGCTCACACCCTCAGCCGTCTCATAGTTATCCAGCAGCCACTGGACCTAGGGGGAAGAGAAGTGGGGGGGAGGGGGAAAGGGAGCCAACCCAGGGGCCAGCCCCCACCTAGGTAAGATCCTCCCTTATTTCCCTGGTATGGAAAGGAGGCAACTAGGGTAGACTTAGGGCCCACCTGGGGCAGTGTCAAGGGCTAGGGCTTCTTGGTCCCCCTCTTCCCTCTGCTTATCCTCAGGAGGCAGGCAGTATGAAATGCCCTGAGCTTGGGCTCTCCCCTCCCTTTCTGATCCTTTTGGCCTGTACCCCTCACCTGGACGGTCACTTCCCAGGGTAGTCACTAGAAGGCAGGACACAGCTGTGTTGCATTCCCAAGGCTCTATCCCTGCCTCTGCCCCAAGTGATCTTCCCCACCCCTTCTCCCTCTAGGAGGGGGCACAGGGGCACTTACAGTGGCTGGTGAGGCACGGGTGGTATGAGAGTACGACTGGCTGGAGCTGCCCAACATGTAGCCGCCCTGGATCACGTAGGTGCCGGCGCCGCCCCCGCCGCCCCCGCCGCCCCCTCCGCTGCTTGCGCCACTAGAGTTGGTGACGATCTGGCCACCCGACACATACATGGGCACTGAGCCACTACTCGCCACAGCCTGTGAGGTGGCAGGTGTGCTGACCTGCGCAGTTGTGCCCTGGGACTCATAGTAGCTGGTGCCTGCATTCTGGGTGTATAGTGGTGTCTCTGTGTAGGGGTAGGTACCTGAGCGACTGTAAAGAAAGCAGGCAAGAAGAAGAACTGGGTGGCCATCTCTGTGGCAGAGCTTATGGAAATCCCAGAAATCAATCAGGGAGAAGCCCAGATGTTGAGTGTCACAAGCCATGAGTACATTGGTCAACCTGTCCTTTGAACTAGGGCCACCTTCTGCCTCTCAATAAACTTCCTGGGACTTCTCCCAGCAAAAGTACTCAGCTGTTTTGATCCCAAGGGGAGCCTGAGCTTTAGAATGATACCAAAAAATCTAACAGAGAGAAATTGAGAGAAGATTCCTTACACCTTCTCCACTTCTGCTGCTGGCTCTGCCATCCATGTCACTCTAGACTCAGGACAGATCTTCCGAACTTTTTCTCTCCCCTTCCCACAGATCCAATCAATTGCCAAGGCTTCTCCATTTCTTCCCTTCTCTGCATTCCCACAGCCCTACATTTCCCACCTGGATTACTGCCATAGCCTCCATGATGGAAACCTTGCCACTTCAAGACTTTCTCCATCTTGCCACAATTAATTTTCCTAAAGCCCAGCTCGGATCCTATTCCTTTTCAGGTGACAAAGAGCCTGTGGCTCTCAACTACTCACAGTTCAAAAAAAGTGGGGTTCAAGATCCCCAAGAGCCTGACTTCAGCTCTATTGGGCGATCCTGTCCCACTCCTTTGGAGCCAGGCAGTGGGTCTCTCCTCACAAGTACCAGGTTCACCAGGTCTCAGCACCCTCTCCCCTGCTGCCCTTTCCCACCACCTAGACTAGGCCTTCTGCCTGTCTGTGAAGAACTACTTCAATCCCAATCTCCTCCCATGTAACCACAGCCGCAGCACCTCCCCACTTTCTGCTGGCCAATTTCAGCGTCTCTGATGGCTGGAGGTGAGCCAGCTCCTTAAGGGCAGGGCCTGTGATGGCCGTGCCCATCTACGCCTGAGCTTCGGGGGAGCCGGGATATAGGCTACGGGATCCGTTCACTGAGGTACTCACATGGTGCTGGCTGTGTAGCTGGCATCACCGCCCTCCACATACTGAACCTGGCTGGGGTACACATGCTGCACGGGCACCTGCTGGAGCTGTTGCACCTGGGGCAAGAGACCAAGGGTTATGGGGAGGGCCGGCGTGCTCCCCCAGCAGGGTCAGACAGTGGGCAGCATCTGAGCTGGACCAAGGTGCACAGGCCGCACCAGAGCATAGAACAGGGCAGGGTTTCTCCAGACTGGGGAGGCCGGGCCTCTTCTTGGAGGAGCTCATACCACCTACAACCCCTCTGGCTCTAGGCCAACGGAGAGCCCAGGGCTCTCTCTGGGAGCAGGAGGGTGCCCCAACAAGGGGCCTGGCTGCCTGCCTAAGAACTGTTGTTCAAGGTCTGGAATCCTGCTGCTCTTACTCGGAACAAGCCCATGCCAGTGGCCCGAAACCCCCTGGCCCTAAAATGGTGACTGAATGAGAGGTAGGGAGTGGACTTGGCCGCTGCTAAGTGGAGGGGCGGCTTGTATCTGTAAAAGGCGGAGCCTAGGAGCAGGAGGGCGGGGCCAGGAGCCGAGGGGAGACGGGGAGGGGCGAGGGTCCCAGGACCAAGGGTCAAACGTGTCCTAGCGGCGGGGCCTAGCTAAAACGAGGGGAGGCTGGGGGGCACCGGGGCAGGCTCTGGGCAGGAGAAGTCAGCCCCGCCCCGCCCCCTTCTCCCCACCTACTTTCAGGGCTGTGGCTGCAGTGCCGAACACTAGCACCTGGGGGACTCTCTGGATCCTGACTCTCTGGTCGGGGCTGGCTCGGGAGGAGAGCCCCGGGAGGGGCTCGATCACCACTTTCTGCTGGGGCAGGAGCAGCTGCTGGGGGAGCACGCGCACCAGCTCCACCCACTGCTCGGAGCCCGGCTCGGCCGCTGCCGCCGCCGCCGCCGCCGCCGCTGCCGCGGGCAGGTAATGGAGCCGGGGCTCCGGGCTGCCGCTGCCTAACTGCGGGGTCTCGCTAGTGCACTCTAACAGCAGGGGCGTCTCTCCAGCCCGCTCGCCCGGCTCGGCCCGCACCACAGGCGGCTCTGTTGCTGGCTCCTGCTGCTCTCCCTTCCTAGCGGGGAACTGACTGCCTGAGCACTGGAGGACAAACAGAGACACTGGCCCATCACCCCCAGCCCCGGCGCGCGGGTTGGCCGGGAGGGGCGGGGGCGGGGGACGGCACCCTCCCACGGAGCCTTAGGGGCCCCCAGGCAGCCGGGGGGTGGAGGAGGGTCCGGCCGGCGCGCACCCTGCAGGGCGCGGCTGGGGCGGGGTCTGGCCACGGGGTTTGGCGTTCTGGGGCCCGTCGGAAGTTTAGCAGATGCCCCTCCACGCCCCGGGCTGTGCCCTATCAAGATCTCACGGGCGAAAAAGCGCCTAGCACCTTTGCTTTGTGTCTTTAGCAGGGAAGTGGGCAAGGCACCGTCTTTGGGGCGAAATCTAAGAGGCCTCCCTTCTGAAAGGTGGGAATCGCGGTATTTAGAACGGCAGGCGCCTTGGAGGCCGTCCGCTCAGTCCCCTCGCGGAGAGCCCCCTGGTTCTTAGGGCTTCTCTTCATGCCTAGAAAACTGCCCGTCTATCACACGTGGGCGGGGAGCGGGAGGAGGGCAGGGGAAGAGCCAGGGACCCAGAGAGCACAGACCTCTTGAGTGACGTGGACCTGCTGCAACCCTTGCACTGTCAGCTGCTGCACTGGGCCCGATTTTGGTGTCTGTGGAGTGGTCTGCACGACGGATCTCTGAGGGAACACAAAGCACCCGAAGTCACTGGAAGGAGCAGCCACATCCCTCCAATTGCCCTATCACTTAGAGTAGGCTGACAGCAGTTAGGGGACCTAGCACTCAAGCATGTTAAGAAGTTCCAGAACCTGGGGCTCCTTTTGTTCTTACAGGGGGCTACAAAGTCTGCAGCCTGAGCAATGGACTGATCCATTTATCCTTCCCTACTGTCCCTCTCTGATTCTTTGCCAGAAAGGAAATGCAGATAGGTAGTAATCGGTTCCTCCCTGGCAGACCAGGCCGACACATGTATTCCCAGCCAAGCCATAAAGATAAACTATCCACTTCCTCAGTGAACCAGACACAAAACTGTCTGCCTTCCATCCCGCTACTTGCTCATTTACTGCAGACTATTCCCAGGACAGAACACAGTATCTTGTGATAAAATAAATAGCGTCAGCTGTTGAGGGGCGATGAGAAACAGTGGAAAGATTCACTAAGGATGGGGGTTGGGATCTCCATCCTTATTCTTGGAGTAGTCATTCTAAGACCTCAGTTTTCTGGGGTTCTTCGGTCCTAACTTTCTGTGTGGCTTTGGGTATCACTGAATCTGACTAAGAACCAGAAAGGCCTAAGAAGTCAGCTCTAGATGAGGACCTGAGGCCCACAGACACCAGAACTTGTCCAAAATCCCTCTGGAAGTAGGCAGCGGGAGGATTTGCAATCTGGTCTCTGCTCCATGGTGGGCCAAGTACTGTACAGGATCAGTGCTACTTAAGTGGTTACACATCCCAGACTGTTTCAGCTCTTCCTGAGCACCTCCCCTGTCAGATACCTCTTGTGTGACAGGGACGGCCTGGACACTGTGCACCTGGAGCTGCTGCACGGAGCCAGCTTTGCTGGTGGAGCTGTTCCCCTGTCCTGGTGAACGCTGTTGAGAGAATGAAAGAGAGACAGAGACAGAGAGAGAGAGA
>JAJPUD010002127.1:224756-251062 GCA_023553655.1 Myrmecobius fasciatus | reverse complement strand
ACACACACACACACACACACACACACACACACACACACACACACACACCCCCTGTCCTAGCTATAAATCTGATCCTTCATTCAGTCCACAAATACATGAAGACAGCAGTTGTGGGACTCCCACAAATATTCTCTTTTCTAGACTACACACCCTTGGTGAGCCCTCACCATTACAGTGCCAGTCCTCTGCATCTATTCTCACTCCCTTCATTCCTTACCGTGGATGGGATCTAACCAGGGAAAAGGAGAGAGGCCTCATCTGGCCTCCTTAGACACTCTGCCTGCCAATACAAGCAAAAGTGTACGTGTGTCTATTGGCCACATCACTGTAGATTCACAAGGAGCTTACAATCACTAAGATCTCCACGTCTCCTTTCTAGATAGTCTCCCTGATCATTTATGTAGTTGATTCTTGAAAAAACAACCCATATACAGGACTTTCTCCCTATTGAATTTCAGCCGAACTACAATCTCAGTTCATCCCATTTACTATGGTGACCACCCCTCTCATCTGGCAGTTATTAGCACACACAACAAACTAGCCATTTAGACCTTCATCCTAGCCAATGATAAAAAGGTTGGCTGAAAGAGAGTCAAAGACGATTTCCACAGAGGGCTCAATTGAGCAATATAAGAGCAGCCTGTGGTGGGGTAAGCTCAGTAATACCTCCAGTAGGCTATTACTGGACTGCAAGCTCATCCTACTCAGTAACCCCTGAATTTGGGGTGTGCCTAATTAAAGCTGACAAAGATGGCAAAAGGAATGAAATCCCCAAAAGCAGACCTTATCCTCTAAGTCTGCATCTTAAGTAAAATCTTCTCCCAGGCTGGGACTCATTCCCCCAGTTGGACAAGATTCTCCTGATATTCATTTTCATTCACTTGGCCCTTCACTAACCAGAACTCCAAACACATGGAGATTTTCCTGTATATGTATCCTGCATCTCCATTATTTAAATGAACAAGATGCTTAGTCAGAACACTGCTCCTTAGAGAAATATATTCTTTCAACTTCTGCATTTTGACCCTTTGTTTCCTATCTCTAACCTAGTTCTTCTGGTGACCAGTGCAAATGATTCACTGGCTTTGAAGTGCCTTGGCTAATAATGTCACCACCTGGGAGTGGGGACGAGGAGTAGAGTAAAGAATAATTCTATGATCATTATAATAATGATGATTTTTTTTTTTGAAGAAAAACACAAGGGAGTCCATTAAAGTCATGTTACTTAGGTGTCTGCTGGGAATCCTATGATGCCTGGGGGTTTTTGAAGCAGGGACTGGGCCAGAAACTTTTAGGGCTACCAACTCAATGATTGGCTCTCTGCTCTGCTCTGCAGAGCCCCCTAGAAAATGAAAGCTTCCCTCTACATAAAGGCATGTGAATTTTGCATAACTAAGTGCTGATGTTGTTAGCAATCTCTTTAGTTAAAAGAAAAAGAATACTATTATTTGTAATTATACTTGAAGGATTGACAATTTCATCATATGGCTGACTCCTTGACTGATGAAGAGCTCAACTCCACCTATGCATTCTCATAGACACCTAAAATTGAGAGGATCTCCAGAAATTCTTTAATCTTTAGTCAAAGCAAGAATTCCTTCTAAAATACTGACAAGTGGCTATTTAACATCAACTTGAAAGACCTCAAGTGACAACACATTCCATTCCACTCTACAACTCTAATCCGGAAATTTCTCCTCACAAATGAATCAAAATCTACTTCCTCATAGCTTCTATCCACTGATCTTAGCTCTGTTTGGTGGAATCGGGTAGTACATATATAATCCCTCTTCCGAAAAAGAACTCTTTAAACATTTGAGGACAATGATAATGTCCACCCTTAGCTTTCTCTGGTTTAGACAGGCTCTGTGGGTTGTTGTGGCATTTCCCCTGAAGAATTCTCCAACCTTCAATGAAAGCCATGAGATGTGTCAGTAGTCTCACCACTGATACTATTCTAGCTTGATAAAATAAGCAGTCTGCTGGGATGGCCTTTGAAAAACTATGATCATCTCCCTACCATAAGGAGCTATCAAAGTAAGTCTATTTCTACTGGTACTATTATTATGATTAACAGCATCTAAACAAAAACAATTATTAGAAATAATAAAATTAATAATAGCAGCAGCTAGCACGTATATAGTACTTTAAGTTTACATAACAATTCATATGTTATCTCATTTGTTCATCATAACAACTTTGAAAGGTAGGTGATATCTTTGTTATTTTATAAGTGAGGAAACTGAAATACACAGACAGGTTAAGTGACTTGCCCAGGATCACACAGCCAGTATTTATCTGAGGTAGGATCTGAATTTCAATCTTCCAGATTCCAAGCACAACAATCTATATGTTGTACCACCTAACTGCCCCTAATCCTGCTACTAAATCAGAGATTATAGGACATTAGAACCAGGTAAATTAAACCTGTGATACCTTGAAACTTTTGTAATGCTAGAATCTAATCCCAAAGGGTTTTCATAGGTGGGAAGTTCACAACCATCTCATGTAAGGACTAATAAGCTGGGTTTCTTGTACTTACCAGAGACTGTCACCACAATAAACTGCTGAGGGGCCGGGGCTGGGGCAGGCTGGCCACTGGGCTGTGACTGTGCTGGGGGGGCTGGGATTTCAGTCACATACTGTTTCTGGCTGGCAGGTTGGGGCTGTGGGCTCTGCAGTTCACTAACATACTGTGCCTGGGAGGTGGAGGCAGCAGGTGGCGGAGGTGGCGGCGGTGGTGGCTGAGGGGCCGCTGGTGGTGGTGGTGGTGGCGGTGGTGGCTGGGGCTGAGATTGTGGAGGGGCTTGTTGAGGCTGTGGTGGTTGCGGGGCCGCCTGAAGCTCAGTAACGTACGCCTGTGTTGCCATGCCAACAGTGGGGAAAATGATAATAAATAAGGCTTTTTTTTGCTTCCTTGGGAAGAGGAAAAAAACAAAAGAAGGAAAAACAAGAATTAATTCACAGTAGAGAAAATCAGGGACATTACACAGCTCCCAGAGGTCATTTGGGTTTGCCACTAACTTAATTAGATCCCATGTCCTATAACCAATTAGAGTCCATTACAGCATGGGTACATAGTGGGGACTATGGATGACTTCATTATCAGAACTAGAACGAGAACCAATTCTTTGAAGGTCCCTGAGGCCAATCCCTCATTGACTGGGGCTCCAGCCAGCTTTTCTCTACCATTCAAATGCTGGTAAAATGCCTGCATTTCTATCTAGCCTTGCCCTTCGAGGTCCCAGGCAGCTGCTTCGTAGCTATTGCTTGCCCAAAGAGGCCTGGCTAGTCCATGCTCCACCATCTCTGAGCCCTCAATGGCAAACAAACGTCTGATGAGATCCTGCTGTCTTTGCTTTTTACATTAGACCAAGAGGTCCTACCACCTTATCTTCCCAGAGCAATCTGGGTTTCTGAGAAGGAGTTAAAACAGTTCTGCAGCCAACTAGTATTCTCTTCTTTTGCATCCTAGGGACACCTGTTGCACATCTAGTTTATTCCTATTTCCAAATCTTTTTCCCTAAAAGAGTCCCTTCAACCTGTAAAATTGCCAAAGCCATACTAACTGTATAAATACAAGGAGTCATAGTCCTAGAGATGGAAGGCTCCTCAGCAGTTCTATAGTCCAACCCCTCCATTTTTACAATTGGGGAGGCTGGGGGACAGTGTCCATGGTGGGCTTGAACCCTCAGCCTCTGATATCAGAGCCAGTGAGCCTTCTTTTCACTGCATCAGGTTGCCTCCTAAGGCATTTGACATCAAGGGAGGTTGAAGGTTCAAAGAGAATATTTAAAGTCTTTTTTCCCTAGTAAAATTGATTAACAAAAATGCTGTTTTTAGCAACTAGATGTGAGAACTTTTCTAGGAGATCATGGTTCCTAATGGCTAGAACAGAAACCTCCTCCAACATCTGAGGAGAACTAATCTGGACCCTTCCCAAAGGGCCTCTGGCATGGCCACAAAGCCATTGTCCATCTGGAAATTTAGTTTTCCTGTTTGCTAAATAGGCATGATTTGGTCCTGAGGCTACATCAGAGGAATACTGGTTTGGGTCAAGGCATGAAATGCAGTAATGAAAAAGGCATGTGATCAAGAACCCCATTCTAACTTTAGCCTTTCCTCAAAGGGAAAAGACATGCCCAACTCTAGGTCTGATAGGTGGTGGGGAGAAAGAAGCAGTAGCTACTGCCACAAAATGAGTCCTTCTGCCATAACCCTGATCAGCAGCTCTTCTCCAGTCATTTGTCCCCTAAAACAGAAACACTGCACTCCCTTGCCTTCCCAGCAGTTGCCTAGGCCAGGCTAAGTCTCCTCGATTCTTAGCCACTCAGAATCATAAGATTAGCAGCAGGAATCTTGGAGTCAATTTCTAATTCTGACATTGAAGTTCATAGGGCAGGCCTGTGAGCAGCTCATTGTAATTCATTTTCCCCCTCTGTAACAAAGAGTAAATAATTCCTTTATTGCCTCATCCCAACAGAGTTCTCTTGCCTAGCTTTCTCCAGGGGACACTGGGGCAAAGGAATACTTATAAATCACCACAAACCAGAAAAATGCCAACAGTGCCAATGAACTATTTGTCTCAACTTGGTTATCAGGCACTTTTCTTTGGCCTCCATTTTCCCAAGTCTGATGTGAGGCTTGTCAATTCTGAAAAATCACCAGTATAGATCTACATGGCAACCTGGCTACTCTGATATCCTTGACCTTGCAGCCAAAGCAAATAAATCTGATTGCTGGAAACTTTTTGTTGATACCTGATAGACCCTGCCTCTTTTCCAAGAAGAGAGAGTGGTCAATCATTTTGGTGTCTACTTCCTGGTCCACAAGTGGCCTACTAACCAATGAGATCAATGGTAAAAGAAGATGAGAAGGCTCTTGTACCCTACTAATTACTTTTCCTATGGTACCATTTACAAACCAAAAGATAGTTTGGGGTTGAAAATAGTGTGTGTGTGTGTGTGTTGTGTGTATGTGTGTTGGGGGTATATCTAGCTCTCCCAGCCTGACTTTTCTACTCAGTAGTTAATTGCTTTCCAGTTCATTCTGCTTCTCTTATGGAAAGGTCATTTGGAAATTCTATTTCTTCCTGCATGAAAGATAACAACCTATCGCCCTTATTATTCTGAATGCAGTGGGGAATAAGAAGTTTGGTTACAGTACAGATAAGATATTGAACAGAAAAGAAAAAAAGTTTGTGGCTGAAAGGGAAAGAAAGAAAGAGTTCGACCTCTCAAATCAGACTCCAATCAGGAGAAAGATCCTTAATTTGATTTTGCTGCTGTAAAGGATGGAGTTAGTCACATCTGTTCCATCTCATTTTTGGCTAAGACCTGCCTATTTCCTCCAATCAGCTTCTATTTCCAAAAGGCCTAGACTTCAGATTCTTTCTGGGAACCCTGAAAAGATCAACTATTACTTTTGTCTTTCATGTTTTTCCTAATGGGATGTACCTGGCCCTCTCATCTGGCATCCACAGTCAGACTTTTATGTTCTCTCTAAAAGTGGGGAAGCAGGACTGTTCACATTTAGTTTCTTCAGTTCATCAATCAATCCCCATCTGAGAAGACAAGCAGAACCCAAAAGCCTAAGGAGACACCTACTGCATTATTCGTCCCAGATAGCAATCTTAAAAATGGAAGCTAACTGAAACATTACCTAGGTCATATCCCTCCAATACTGGATCCTCTTCTACAATATCACATCAGAGGTAAGTGACTAGATTCTCACCCTTTCTGGAGGCAATCTGTTGTTTCCTATAATATCCACTTTTTGAAGCTAGTTCTGTCTTCTGGAGAAGCATAAACAAATCCACTTCCTCTTTGACATGACATGACCTTTCAGAGATCTGGGGGCTTTTATCACTTTTTTCTTTGGCTTTCTCTTTTCTTGATTAAAGATGCCATTTCTTTCATCTCTGTGTCATGTGGTACAATTTCTAGACCTTTTCCTATGCTAAGTGCCTTCTTCTGAAGGTCACGAATGAAGGCATCATGACTTGGTCATGATGCCTCTCAAAATGTGGCACCTATAAGAGAAGGCAGTCCTTGATATGTAGAAAGGCATATTCAAGTCATATGACCTGTACCTTAATAATTTATTTCAAATATTCAAGTGCCTATAATGAGCAAGGCCATGGAGATAATAAAGACACATAAAATAATCCCTGCCTTTCAGGAGCCTACATTCTATTAGAATGATATTGTATGTACAAAAGTATGATACAAAGTAATTAAAGAGGGAAGAAGGAGTATTAACATCTGGGGAGAGGTGGGAAGAGAGAAATCATGCTGTTACCCAAGAGGTACAGCCCAGTGGAGCCTCAATGACTGACTGGTACTGATGAGAAGGAACACATCCATTCCAGGAGTCTGGGGTCTAAATGTTCTGGATAACTTGTTTAAATGAAGGGTTTTAAGAAGTGAGAGGATTGTAAAGAAGTCAATAAGTATAGACAATTGTTTCAAATACTTTGGCAGTGAAAGGAAAAAGAGATACAGGATAACTTTGAAGGGATGAAAGGTTTGAGTGAGAGTTTTTTAAAGGATGAGAAGAAAAAACTAATACTGGAGGGAGTCAACCAGGGATGTGATGTTTTCTGAAGAGAGCTCAATAAAATGGAAAGAGGTTGAAGAGATTTAGAATGAAGAGAAGTTTGGTGTAGACTCTGAAGTAGAAGCAAGTAAATGGAAAGACAATGAAGATAAAAAAGAAGGAATGATGAATGAGGTAAACTCCAGAAGGAAGATACGAAAAGGGCAAGTAGAAAATTAGTTCTGATAAGAAGAATCTTATCTTCCTCAGGAACCAGATTAGAGGAGGCAAGGATGAGTGAAATGTAGTGGAGCTTTGAGTAATCAAATAGGGGAGAAGTGGGAGATCATGACAAATGGCCTCAGTATTCTGAGAGAAGGAAGAGACAAAGGCATTTGCTGGGAGTAAGAGTAGTTTTAGGAATTAGAAGAGAAGGTTTATAACATGCTTTATAAAGAATGGGATAATCAAAGAATATAGGGATGGCTACATAGCAATGAGATTTCAGATGATGAGATAATATGAATTTTAGCATATAGTAGGAGTGTTTAATAAATGCTTGAGATTTTTCTTGCACAACAATAAGTATGGAAATATGTATACATATATTTGATTTGTCAAGTATTTTAACATAATTAACATGCAGTGGATTTCCTGCCATCTAGGGGAGGGGTGGGGACTAGGGGGGAAAAATTTGTAACAGAAAGCTTTGTAAGGGTCAGTGTTGAAGAATTACCCATACATGTTTTGTAAATAAAAAGTTTTAATTAAAAAATAAAATAAATGCTTGTTGACTAAATAATTAGTAAAGGACCCACAGTTGGCATTGTTTAATGACATCCTCCAGTGATGAACAGTTGCTCTGGAGTATGAATAGAGAAAGCAGGCAGTAGGAATGATGCAAAGTTGGGAATTGGCAGGGAATGGATAGTAGTATTACATCAGGGCAAAAGTCTCCAAGGCAGAAGAAAAAGCATAGCTGAACTGGTCAACTCTTAAGGTCAAGTCAACATTTCGTTAGTACCTGTGAGCTATTACTGTTTGAAACAACAATTCCAAACCAGGATAGAGAAGGAATAATGGACTGGAAGGACAAAAAGGGATGAGGGGTACTATATTGGATGCTGTGATAGAGCCAGTGAATGGATTTAGAAGGAAAGATGGATGGAAAAAGATTTTATATCTGATTTTATGATTGTAGAATTCAGTGACATGGAGCTGGCAGTTTCAGGTGTGGATCCTCAAGGCTGGGATGTATTTCCTCCTTATCGCTGCTTTCTTCCAAGCTCAGCTTACATGCTATATCCTGATTCCTGAGTTGTTAGTTTTTTCTCTCTCCCCTCAATTTTCTTTGTACTGTATTTGTTTTTGTATATGTGGTAACTCCTAGTAAAATATAGGATCCTTGAAGGCAAGAACTAGTTGTTTTTGTATTTTTCCCCAGTGCCTAGCATTGGTAAAGGGAACTCCCTCCTTCTACCTACGCAGGCTTGACAAGTTCCTAAAGAACTGTAGTTAAGTGACCTGCCCAGTATTGCATAGCCAATACGTATCAGAAGCAGAGCCTGAAGTCAGTTCTTCCTGGCTCCAAAACCAACTCTATCTACCATATCATTTTGACTTTCTGGCCTGTAGTTGGTACTCTGTAACTTGTTAAATTGAATTATATGGCAATTCCATTAGATTTGTGATGGAGAGAGCCATCTGCATCCAGAGAGAGGACAATGGGGACTGAATGTAGGCTACAACATAGTATTTTCACCTTTTTTGATATCGTTTGCTGATTTTTTTCCTCCCCTTCTGATCTGATTTTTCTTGTGCAGCATGATAAATGCAGAAATATGTTTAGAAGAATTGCATGTTTAATTTATATTGGATTACTTGCTGTCTAAGGGAGGGGGAACAGTGGGGAGGGAGAGAGAAAATTTGGAACACAAGATTTTACAAGGATGAATACTGAAAACTATCTTTGCATATATTTTGAAAAATAAAAAAACTATTTTTATTTTTCAAATTGAATTAAAATCTTTTACTCTGTGTGTGTGTGTGTGTGTGTGTGTGTGTGTGTGTGTGTGTGAGAGAGAGAGAGAGAGAGAGAGAGAGAGAGAGAGAGAGAGAGAGAGAGAGAGAGCGAGCATGTGCTAGGTACTAGTTTTTTGAGAATACTTTTGTGTATTCTCAAAGAATTTTCTCCCTTTCCATTTCCTCATTGGATCCTTTTCCCCATATTTTCCTCTTTCTCATATTCTCTTTTCTCTGTGCCTACACATTTAGTTCATCCTCATTCCTAAAAAGTGATTCTAAGATAGGGCTGATAGATTAAAGCAACAAGAATTTAGGCTGGGTAATATAGATGGGAGTAACCTTAAAGGAAGTTTTCTGAGTAATAGTAGAAGGAGGAGGATCTGAAAGTAACAGTGAGGAGCAAGGAGTGTGAAAATTCATCCTCTTAACCCAGTATATTGTAGAACATGAGAGAAGAAACTGGAGGGGGTCAACCAGGAATGTGATGTTTTCTGAAGAGAGCTCAATAAAATGGAAAGAGGTTGAAGAGATTTAGAATGAAGAGAAGTTTGTACATATTAATAGAATGGCAGGTCACAGACCTAACCTAATGTGCTGCTGTTGTCAAAGGCCAAGAAAATGTTGAGCATCATCAAGAAAGAGTTAAAAAACAAAACAACCTTTCTTCTTTCTTTATAAAAAAAAACCTGATGTGTCCACAATTCAAACTCTCTTGCTCCATCTCTAGGGAGACTAAATGGAACTAGAAAATGCCCATAGTATAACAACAAAAAACCAGAGTCTTAGCTAGTGGAAAATTGACCAAAGCCTGAGGATAGACTATAGGAACAGGAATACTTAAGTCTATAAAGATAAAAGTTGAGCTCAAGGAGTTGTGATAAGAACCATGATGGGTATGGATTTAGTTATAGGAATTCTTTGAAACTTTATCAAGGTGAATTCAGCACCAAGTACTTCTTTCCAAAGGTGGGAAATATCTTTATGAGTCTAGGGGCCTTTCGAAAGGGGTGTGGACAGGAACAGAAAGAGTTTGTCTGCATCTGTGCCAGGCAGAAAAAACTAAGGAGAGAAGCTGGGACATACAGCACTTTTAAGATTTCATCACTGATGACAACTTTGGAACATTGCTTGGGGCAGTGGACATAGAAATCTTGGAAGGTCTATGAGCTCAATCCAGTATAATCTGTGTTTTCTCCCTAAATAAAGAGGGAGGTGGAAGCAAGTGATATTAACTCCAAAGTGACTGAAAAGTTTGTCTTCCAAGGCTTTTAATTCAGTTTGGTTAAAATGCATTAGGATAGAATCAAGCTGCCTTCAGTAGAGAATTGCTCAGAGAAAAAAGCAAGTACCTTTATCATCCTTGAAGAAGACTAATAGAAGAGAGAATGAGGAGAGTCATCTGGGAAAATGAGAATTATGAAATAACACCTGGACATTTCTAATCTAAGGAGACTCACTCCAGTCAGTTGGCAGTCAACAAGCATTATCAAGCATACTGATTTTGTGCCATAGACTGAGGACACAAAGAAAAGCCCAAACAGCTCCTGACCTCCAGTACTCAGATCCTAATGAAAGAGACAACATATAAACACTGGGGAACTGACTGATATACAGAGAGTAAATAGAAGTAATCTGAAAGAGGGAAGCCTGGCTTTTCAAGGCTGGGAATGGGAGCTTTTGAAGGAAGCCAGGAAAACTAAGAGAAGGTACTTCTTAACGAATGATAAAATAGAATTAAAAGGAACTTTAGAGGTCACTTGGTTCACAGGCTTAGAGATGTGAAGGAATATCCTCAAGGTCACATGGGTAGTACACAGAAAACCTTGGTACAATTCCAAATGGAGCTGTTTTTCTACTTTACCAAACTGCTCCTTGTTCCAAACACAAATTTGACGTTAGATAAGTGGCTATAATCAGACCGGCCAGAAAAGGGGTGAATAGGGAAATATAGGGATCTTGTAGTCTTCCCAGTTCTATCTCAAACTGATCCTTCAAGGAGAGTATAGTAATAGCCAGGGCTACAGATGGATTATAAGAGGAGGAAGAGGAAGGAAAGGAAAAGAATAGGCATTTATATAGCGCCTACTGTGTGCCATCTACTGTGCTAAGAACTTCAGAGAGTTTTCTCATTTGATATGATGGATTCTAGGACAGGTAGAACAAATATTTTGGCCTTTTATCATGCATGAAGAAAAGGTATTCTCTTGGGGTTAACTACCTCAATCTCTTAGAAGTGAAATACCCTCTGCCCACATACAGAAAGGCTCTGTTCTTCTAACTACTGAGAGGACTGGTCTACCATCTGTCTCTGTCATGGAACAAGCCACATTCTGACAGTTCCTGGGAGCCTGGTCAGTTTGTTTGGAACACAGAGAACAGAGAACAAGTATGGCTGTTTTTAGAGGAAGATGAATCAGGGTTTCCAAGCCATATTGGCTGAACTAAGAATCTGGCTTTCAGGCAATCACAGCCCTCCAGGAAATTAGCCTTAATGATTTGGGTTAGTTTTCAAGGCAACTGAGCCCAAAAGGCTTTTAGATCTTTCATCTATCCCTTGCTTCCCTTTGGAAGCAGGAGTTTGCAGGATATCAGTATGCAGAAAAGGATTCATAAATTGAGACTAAGTGGAGGTAGAAAGTGAGAAGGAAATATTTATTACCCTAGTAATTCTTCCATCTGGGAAAATCCAGGTGATCACTATGGGTAAAACAATTGGGCAAGATTTGGTCTCCAAAGGAGGACTTAGTTCTACTTTGCCTAAACTAAATTTCAGCAGACAGAGGCATGTAGTGAATATTATTTGAAAGCTGCCCTGTTTCTATAATAGGGAATCTTATTAATTTTTCCAGGTGCTCCTGAGGTAAGAAATCTTGTCATTTTAGACCTAATTTTTGGGGGGAGGATCAGGGCTTCACATGCCCAACCAAGTTAAAACGCCTCTCTCTCATTCTTAGTCTGAACCAAATGGCATCTAGGAAATGATTGGGGGAACAATCATCTCCCATTGGGGACTACCTAATTCAATGCCAATAACTTCTTATCTGGGTAACTGGACCTAGGCTTATATTGCTGGGTTGGATAAAGACTTCCAGTAGAGGTACCTAGGATAGTTGATGCCAAAATAGAGTGTTGGCCCTCAGGTTGGGAGGAACTCAGGGTAAATCTGATCTCAGATTGGCTAAGCAAATTACTTAACCCTATTTGCCTCAATTTCATCTCTAAAATGAGCCAGAAAAGGAAATGGCAAACCAATCTAGTATCTTTGCCAAGAAAACCCCAAATGGGATCACAAAGAGCCAGGCAGGACTAATAGATTAAAAAAAAGAAGAAAGAAAGAAAGAAAAAGTGAGAACTCTGGAGAAAGCCATTTACTGTCTCTATAAGGTAGTATTTTGGAGGAACTGCCAAGTGTATGAGTCTGACATCCTTGGGAGAGCCTGGTTTGTTTCTATCCTGCCTCCTTCTCCTCCTATACAGGAACCAGGGTGATTCAAAGGAAAAGGGTGGAGATGATCTAGAATGGGACATTGCTGGGCAGGCCCTACCGGTGTTTTCCTGAACAGCTTTGCTTTTGCTACAGACTCAAGGATGCATTTAGGAAAGTTCATGGCATTATGTAGTATAGATAGGCTCTGTTCCTTCTTCACTTAAGCAAGTTGTTTAGCATCCTAAAAACTAAAGTACTGGGAGGGAAAAAACCTCTATTTTCCAAGGATAGAGAAAGGAAGAAAGGAAATTAACATGTTTCCTACCTAGAAAGCTAGAAGGAATTTCCACATATCTGTAGAATTTGTTCTGTGATCTGCCTTGATCAGACTATCTATCTGGAGTGATTATATTCAGTTCTAGGTGGCATATTTTGAGAAGTAGAATATACAATCCTAAAGACATTTCTTTTCTTTGTAACTCCTAGACCTTAAAAACATAGTACTTTGTACATAAGTACATAAGTTCAATTAATTTTTGTAGAACTGAAAAACACTGACAAACTAGAAAGCCTCCAGGAGGACAAAGAAGATCAGGTGAAGGAAATGCAAAATGCTAAAGCTAGAAATAAAAGACCCAGGAATAAGTTGACTACTTTCAAGTATGAAAAGAAATGACACAAAAAAGATTTGGACAATCGGAAGGGACCTCTCATCCTACATGACCTTGGGACAGAACTAGAAACAAAAGTGGAAAGTTGCAGAAAAGCTTGTATAAGTGAAATTTTCCTAACAATAAAAGCTTTCCAAAAGTAGATTGGGTTGCTTGAAAAGGCATCACCATATAGGGATCTCTGTAGAGCTCTTTGAAACAGGTTGCTAACTGGCTTTTTATTACAGATGTTGTAAAGAAGATTCCTGTACAGATTCAGGATGGGCCAGATGGCTTCTGAGAGCAACACTTGAGATTCTGTGGACAAACTTTCAAGAGGCTAACTGGATTAGGTATTAGTTTTCTACTTTACTTTGCATGTGGCATAAATATCTTAACTCCCACTCCAACTTTTAAAATCAAATGATAACCAGTAATTTTACCTTAGAGTATTGTTTTCCTAAATTAAAAAGAGCAAAAAAAAATGCAAACACCACAATTTTAAAAGATGTGTTAATTATAATATTTTGCCTTCTATCTAGGCCAAGAGAAGTGAAAAAATTTTCAGACTGAATTTCTAAGCCTATGATGAGCTCAAAATACAGTACCTGCTAATGCTTCAAATTTAGGATTTAGGGCTTGGGTTTAGACTTTCAAGGAATGCTAAGATCTCCTTGCTCTTTTGGTTTTCCTAGATGTGAATGTATTTCTGGTTCAATCATCATCTATTTCATGGGTTCACATCTTTTGCTCCAGACTGGGCCAACATATCAATTACATTCATTTTCGTTTTAAAGGTTACCTTTATAAAGCTTAGATCCCAAACTCAAATTCTGTTTGGGAAAAAAAAAAAATGGATAGGTTGAAACTAATAAGGAGTCAAGTCTTGTTTAATGAAAAAGGATTTTAAATTTTTCATGAGATAGAAAAAGCAAACTAGAGATTTACAATTCATATCTTCAATGAAACAACTCTGATCTTTAATAAAGAGCCCCAGAGTGATCATAAATAGTGTTACTGGCCTCTCTGCCATTTTAACAAATTTAACCCATAAGAACTAATGGAGTTATTCCTTTCTGGACAAAACATAGGCATTTTATTTCTAATCTAACAGGTAAATCATAAACCAGATTTATAAAATCTGGTCATAAACTGCAGAAGAGATTTGAATGCACTTCTTGGGCTAGTCTGTCCCTAACACAGCATCCCACTTCTGCACATATGATACTGACAGCTGGCACCTCTTCTGGAACATGTGACTAGCTTAAAATGGCCTAGTTGACATTGGCTGGGACTTGACTGACACCAAAAAAACTTGTATCTAGATATGAGAAGCAGTTCAAGGACTCTTGAGAAATTTCAGGATAACATTTTGTATTACTTAATACTTAATGCCCATTATTGAAAAGGGGGAAGAGGTGGGGAAGTTAGGTGTTAGGTAGGTCTTAAAGGATACATCTATTAGTCATCACATCTGAATACAAGAGCCTTAACACTGACAAAACATAATAGGTAGAAGTAACTTGCTTTTCCTTGCTTTAGAAACATGAATGTTTCTTCTCTTGGAGCAGTTTATACTACATCTGGCCTTGAAACCAGCCCCGTCCTTTAAGCCAACACCAAGTCTGTTTCCTTTCACCATCTTTCTTGGCCAATAACTCCTCAATGAAACTTCCAACTAATCTCAAGGCCTTGATGTGTCGTTGTAGGAAAAGGAAAGGGCACAAAAGTCCTAGATGAAATCAGTATTTAAATGGAGGCTAGATACTCAGGTAACACAATTCAAGCAAACAACAGAACTAGTTTTTAAAAATTAATGTGAAAAAAACCACTGAATATTGAGGGGGAGGGAACCAACTACAACAGGTGCAGCTAGGGAAATGAATTATTCAACCCATTTTACAGAGGAGGAAACTGAGGCCCACAGAGCCAGCAGAGCTTTGGCCAAGTTGACAGCTTGTAAACTTAACAACGAGCTATCGAAACTAAGGGGTTAGAGCTCCCCAAGAAATGCCAGAGCCCATTTTCCAGAAAGGCTTCACCCTCTTAAATGACTTGACACTGGCTCAAGTGGGCCCCCGACGAGAGAACTTCAGCTGCTCTGGGATCCACCCCATCTTCTGCCAAGGCTTCCTCTTCTGCTCTCCACACTTCTCCCCTACCTCCTCAAGCAACCAACCTCCCTATTGGCTCCGCCCACACCTGACAGAAAGACCCCGCCCTCCAACACTAGCCACGCCCTCGTACCCCTCCCTCACTCCCATTGGCTCTACCTCTTGGGCCCCGCCCCTTCCCACCTCCCGATATAAAAGCCCCCCCGCACTACCCCGCCAGTCTCCACAGAGAGGCGGATAGTACCCTCCCTTCCGGGAGGGGTCGGGCCCAATAGGGCGGAGGGGGGAGGGGGAAGGGGTGTTGTCCTCCCTCCAGCGCAGCGCCCTTGCAGCCGCCGCTGCCGCCGCCGCCTTTTGCCCCCCTCCCCCACGGCACAGCCCCGACAAGCCGCAGCCGGGGCGCCGCAGCCGCCATTTTGACTGCCCGCCCCCTTTCCCCCCACCCTCCGGACTGTAATTACAGTAGGACCCCTTCCCCAATAGACCCCGTCTGTCCTTCCGCCCGCGGCCCGGCCCGCAGCCCTAGGGGCCGCCCCCGTTACCTCAGCTTTCCCCCCCTTCTGTCCGCCGAGAGGGTTTCCGGGGGGCCTCAGAGAAGATTTTTTGGGGGGGTGGAATTTGCCAGGGTCCCGGAGCCGGGCAGGGGGGGTGGGGGGGGGTCGGCCGGGGCGGTTGTTGTTGTTGACTCTCGTTGCCGGGTTGCTTGGTCGCCACGACTACCGTGGCTATGGCGCCTCCGTTTCCTTCACCGGGGCAACTGTTGCTACCCACCCTACTTACGTCATGCATGGAAGGGCGGTGCCTGCGCTGATTGGAAGTAGCTCAGGAAGCGATTGGGTGATGCTACTGTCCGTTTTTTAGCGTCTCAACACTATTGGCTTATAGTCACGCTCTTCAGCACCCGCTCGAACGCCCGGCGCCCCGATTCAGCCGCACCCACGCCCATCAAACGGAACTTCGCTCCGACTGGAAGTAGAGTCCATCACTCCCGCGAGAAAGCCTTAAAGTCGCCTGGGTAGGGGAAGAGAAAGAACTGATGAGGTTGCGATTGGACTACTACTGGGAATTTGTCTTCCTATTGGACCACATTGTCTATCATTCATCCGAAAGTCGGTTTTTTGGGGGGGATAAGGAGAGCATCCCCTCCTCCCCGCACCCCTGTCGTCTGGCAGGGATAGTAAAGAGTGGGCCATGCCTGTGGGCTGGAGGATGGGTACTACGCTTGCGCCACTCGCTAGGGCAGGCGGGAATAGTAGTTCGATCCTGCGGCACAGAGTTTCTACTTTCACCCTCCCTACACTGTCAGATGCCTGCCTTGCACCTCTTGTGTGTCGTCACCACCCTTCTCTGATTCGTGATGTCACAGGCCTTCCTCGGTACTTAGCCTCTGAAATTAGGGGAGTGGCTTCGTGGCGTCACAATGCTCTAGCCCCATGGAGTTTGGGCGGGGGGAGGGAGGGACGCCAAAAGCTTCTTTCTTCTGGACCCAGGCTTTCGACCCTTCCTGCCCCGGCCCCTCGAGTACCCTTTCTTGGCCTGCGCCCTGCGGGGCTGAGCCACCGGACCAACGGGCAGGAAAGGTCAAGGCTGTCAGGCCGCGTCTGCTGCTATCTGGTGTTAGCAGGAGGCGACTTCTCTGGCTCCCGAAAGGTCTTCCGAATAGGCGGGGGGATTTAATTAGCGTTCTCGGTAATGAGAAGAGATAAGTAAAGTTCAGAGTCGGGACCCGCCGGCCCGTCTGCTGGCGCCCTGGGCCCGCCCTTGCCCCTTAGGAATCCCGCGGGAGATAAGTCTGCCAGCCGGACGCCTCCAGGAAACTTGGTATGCTCTAGAGTTAACGGATTTGGGGTACAACGTCTCTACTTCTTCCCCTTCTCCATCACCACCGCTTTGCCTTTGAAATAGAGGTCCAGTTTTTGTTTTTAAATTAAAATCCTTGTAGGCTATTGAATGAAACTCTGGGGCAAAGTCTTCCTCTTCTGGTCCCTCGTACTCCTTCTTCCTTATCTGTGCCTGAAGGTTTGTACTGCAAGATTTTAAAGACGGCTTTTCCAACTCTCCCGGCTCTAAATTGGGCTTTAATTGATTCACGTAGAGATAATTTTTGACCCTTCCCCAAAGTAGAGAGTAACTAGATGACAAAGTGGACTGAGATAATAGAGTTGGAAGTCAAAATCTCAAGTTTTGTGGGTTTTTGTTGTTGTTGTTGTTGCTGAGGCAATTGGGGGTTAAGTGACTTGCCCAGGGTCACACAGCTAGGACGTGTTAAGTGAGGTCAAATTTGAGCTCGGGTCCTCCTGACTTCAGGATTGGTGCACTATCCAAGATCTCAGTTCTAATTTGGACCCAGACACTGGCTATGTGAACGCTGGACAAATCAATTTAATTTCTGTCTGCTTCGGTTTCCTCATCAGTAAAATGAGGGTAAATAGCATTAACCTCCCAGAGTTACAAGATTATAGTTGTAAAGCTCTTAGTAAAAATATGGTAAATGTTACACATTAGCTACTGTTGTTATTCTTACATATGGAATGGCATGTTTCAAAACCATTTCCAAAGCAGCCTTCGAAGATTTCTTCCCTTCGAATTAAAAACAAAGAGAATGTGTCCTGAGAGCCTTCAGAACATCTCCTGATAAATCATTCCTGTGCTTTGATGTCTGGGTTACAGAGGGTTAGTTTTAGACTGAAGTAACATTTTTGTATAAGTCTGTAGTTCATAGCATTTTGCCTCAAATTCTAAAACTGGAGTATTGTCGAATTTACTGAGCTCCTACTGATGTAAATATCAAAGCCAGCTAATCCCTATTACTCCAGATTTGGAATGGGGAGAAGGGAGGGGAGAGAGATTTTCTTCTCTCTGAAAGATTATGTGACTTCTGATCAGTATATCTCCTAATTAGTGAACTTTATTGGTGTGCTTGGGTTGGGGGGAGCTGGTTTATCTTAAATTAGACTGGAGGGCTGACCCAAACCTGCTCAACTCTCAATAATGTTTTGGATGGTGGTATAACTTGAACTCATTGGAAATGCTAAATAGCACGCTGGGAGTCAAGTTCTGATTGCTATTCTTAACTGTATGACCCAAAGTCACTTTTTCTGGGTGGTCCTGGAATATGATGAATAGGCTAAATGGCCTTTAATTTAAAAAAAAAAAGTTATATACAAAGGTACTATGAATAGGACTTAATACAGACAAAAATGAAACAAGTTTACAAATAATAGGGGAGAACAACATTGTACCCAAATGTATAAGTAAATACAAAATGTATAAAATAAAATTACAAAGTAACTTCAGAGTTAACTGGCAAGTTGCTGAGATGAGGAAAGCCCAAGTCTCCTAAAAGAGACTCTGTAGACCTTGTATTTCTCAAAGGAGTCCAGGGGCTCAGTTACTAGTTTGAAGCCCTTAATTAAGCTCTAATCCTTGCTCCCAGGATTTTCTAGGAAATCCCCTCCCCCCAACAAATCTGTAAGGTAGAAGTGGATACAAGTATGTTTTATCATGTGGTCTAACATCAACTGGACTCCTTTTATACATTCTCCTAGTCAAGTGGCCAACCCTTCACATGTGTCCTTGGATCCTAATACCTCTAGTCTTCAGCAGATTGCAACTTTATCTCCATTCTCCATTCTTTCTCCAAAAATTCAGTCTCCCTGTACTGGTTCCTTCCCTGCAGGCAAATAGGCCTAATACTCCATCCTTAAAACATTTCCTGGCTATCATTCTATGATCCTTTCCTCAAACTCATAAAAAGATGAATTTCCTACAACAAAAACAGAACCCTCTTCTCTCTCCTGCTCTCTAGGAATTCTCATAGTTTAATGGGGAAGATAACATGCAAATATTTGTTGCCTCTACTGCCTTTCCTCTCTTCAGTCTTTTGTTGTTAACCCTTAGTCAAAAATTACCAAGAATCTGGAGTCCTTGTCATCCTTGACCTGTCTGCAGCCATTTGACATTGTCACTGATCCTCTCACTAAGAGCCTTCTGGTTACTCTGCTCTCTTGTGTTTTCCTGATCTGGCTTATTCCTGGTTTTCTTCTAACCTGTTGGATGGGTTAGACTATCATTATCATGCCCCCAGTAGATGTTCTTCAAGGGCTCCTCTCTGTGGTCTTCTCCCTCTAGACTCTTGTATTATCAGCTCCATGATTAATGACACATAAAACTCAGAACTAGAATTTGAACTCAGCCTCTCTGCAGCCCAACATGGATCAATGCCATTCTCAGGTTCTTTTCCTGTTGCCACTTTCCATTAACTCTTCTTGAACATTTCAAAATAGATAACCCTTTCAAAGTTGGGGATGTCCAAAAGAGGGCTGATCTGGCAAGCAATCTTGGTCCTTTACCTTAGCATGGATTTCCCTCTCTAAAGCACTGTGAAAATTAAGGTCAAGGGGCAGCTAGGTGGCACAGTGGATAGAGCACCAGCCCTGAAGTCAGGAGGACCTGAGTTCAAATCAGGTCTCAGACATTTAACATTCCCTAGCTGTGTGACCCTGGGCAAGTTACTTAACCTCAATTGCCTCAGTAAAAAGAAAAAAAAACCCCACTAAGATCAAGCCCTCATCATCTCTTGCTTGAATTGTTAAGAGTACTCTTCTAATTCCTCTCCTGGCTTAATCATTCTCCACTATCAATCTATGACCATTACCTATCTGCATTTTATCACTAGTTTCAAGTTCTCATCTTAGAATTATTGTTGTAGTGTCTCCTCTTCCTCTCTTCCAGGCTAGTATTTTCTCTCTCAGATTTATCCTGAACTCCTTTACATGCAATAATCTTCCCAATGCACTACTTATCACTCCTCCTCAAAAATCTTCACAGTAGATGAAGAGAGCCATCTACATGCAGAGAGAGGACTTTGGGAACTGTGGATCACAACACAGCATTTTCACTCTTTTTGATTTCTTTTTTTCCCCTTTTTGGTCTGATTTTTCTTGTGCAGCATGATAATTGTATATATATATGTATGTATGTATACATATATATGTATATAAAACTGCACATGTTTAACATATATTGGATTACTTGCCATCTAGGGGAGGGGTTGGGAGAAGAGGGGGAAATTTGGAATGCAAGATTTTGCAAGGGCCAATTATTCATGCATATTTTTTTTATTAAAGCTTTTTATTTGCAGAACACGAGTGATTTTTCTACATTGACCTTTGCAAAACTTTTTTTTTGTTCCAAGCTTTTCCCTTCCTTCCCCCCACTCCCACCCCTAGATGATAGGTAGTGTAATACATGTTAAATATGTTAAATTATATGACAAATTCTATATATATATATATACACACACACATACATATCTATACAGTTATCTTACTGCACAAGAAAAATCACATCTAGAAAGAGAAAAGAAAACCAACCTAAGAAGGAAAACAAAATGCAAGCGAATATTCACAGAAAGCATTAAAATGCTGTGTTGTGGTCCACACTGAGTTCCCACAGCCCTCTCTCTGGATGTATATGACTATTTTCATCTCTGAACAATAGGAACTGGTTTGAATCACATCATTGTTGAAGAGAACCATATCCATCAGAATTGATCATCATATAGTCTTGTTGCTGTGTATAATGTTCTCCTGGTTCTGCTCATTTCACTTAGCATCAGTTCATATAGGTCTCTCCAGGCCTCTCTGAAATCATCCTGCTGGTCATTTCTTATATAAACAATAATATTCCATAACATTCATATACCATAATTTATTCAGCCATTCTCCAATTGATGGGCATTCTTTCAGTTTCCAGTTTCTTGCCACTACAAAAAGGGCTGCCACAAACATTTTTGCACATGTGGGTCCCTTTCCCTCCTTTAAGATCTCTTTGGTATATAGGCCCAGTAGAAACACTGCTGGGTCAAAGGGTATGCACAGTTTAATAATTTTTTGAGCATAGTTCCAGATTGCTCTCCAGAATGGTTGGATCCATTCACAATTCCACCAACAATGTATGTGTGTCCCAGCTTTCCCACATCCCCCTCCAGCATTCATCGTTATCTTTTCCTGTCCTTTTAGCCAATCTGACAGGTATGTAGTGGTATCTCAGAGTTGTCTTAATTTGCATTTCTCTGATCAATAGTGATTTGTGACTAGAAATAGTTTTTATGTGACTAGAAATAGTTTCAATTTCTTCATCTGAAAATTGTCTTCATATCTTTTGACCATTTATCAATTGGAGAATGGCTTGAATTCTTTTTTTTTTCCTTTCCTCCTGAAAATTTATTTATTTATTTATTTTTATTTGCAAAACATATGTATGGGTAATTCTTCAACATTAACCCTTTCAAAGCTTTCTGTTACAAATTTTTCCTCCCAAATTAGGTTCCTCCCAAAGCATGGTAGGGTACTCCCTACCCCTCCCCTAGATGGCAGGATATCCACTACATGTTAATTATGTTAAAATACTTGACAAATCAAATATATGTATACATATTTCCACACTTATCATTGTTGTGCAAGAAAAATATCTACAAGAAAGAAAAATCGGATAAAGGAAACACAGTGCAAGCAAACATCAATTGGGAGCATGAAAATGTTATGTTCTGGTCCACATTTCACATCCCTCTCTCTGGGTGTATATGGCTTTCTTCAGTGAACAATTGGAAGTGGTTTGAAATATTTCATTGTTGAAGAGAGCCATGTCCATCAGAATTGATCGTCATATAGTATTGTTGTTGCCATGTATAATGATCTCCTGATTCTGCTCATTTCACTCAGCATCAGTTCATGTAAGTCTCTCCAGGCCTCTCTGAGATCATCTTGCTGGCCGTTTCTTTTTTTTTTTTTTAATTTTTTTTTTTATTTTAAGCTTTTTATTTGTATAACATATGTATGGGTAGTTCCCCAACATTGATCTTTACAAAGCTTTCCAATACAAATTCTACCCCCAGTCCCCTTCCCTCCCCCAGATGGCAGGAAGTCCACTACATGTTAATAATGTTGAAATGCTTGAGAAGTTATGCAAGAAAAATCCTATCTACAAGAAAAAAAAAAAGAATCAGAGAAAGGCAACACAATGCAAGCAAATGTCAATAGAGATCATGAAAATGCTACGCCGTGGTCCACATCTCACGTACCTCTCTCTGGGTGTATATGGCCCTCCTCAGTGAACAATTGGAACTGGCTTGAGACAATTCTTTATTGCAGAGAGCCATGTCCATCAGAATTGATCATCATGTAATGTTGTTGCTGTGTATAATGATCTCCTGGTTCTGCTCGTTTCACTCAGCATCAGTTCATGCAAGTCTCTCCAGGCCTCTCTGTAATTGTCCTGCTGGCCGTTTCTTACAGAACAATAATATTCCATAATATTCATATGCCATTATTTATTCAGCCTTTCTCCAATTGATGGGCATCCATTCAGTTTCCAGTGTCTAGCCACTACAAAAAGGGCTGCCACAAACATTCTTGCACATGTGGGTCCCTTTCCCTCCTCTAAGATCTCTTTGGGATATAGGCCCAATAGAAACACTGCTGGGTCAAAGGGTATGCACAGTTTGATAACTTTTTGAACATAGCTCCAACTTGTTCTCCAGAATGGCTGTATCCGTTCACAGCTCCACCAGCAATGCATTAGTGTCCCAGCCCTCCCACATCCCCTCCAACATTCATCATTAACGTTTCCTGTCATTTTAGCCAATCTGACAGGTGTGAGGTGGTACCTCAGGGTTGTCTTGATTTGCATTTCTCTGATCAATAGTGATTTGGAGCACCTTTTCATATGACTATAAATAGTTTTAATTTCATCCTCTGAAAATTGTCTGTTCATATCCTTTGACCATTTATTGATTGGAGAATGGCTTGAATTTTTATAAATATGAGATAATTCTCTGTTTATTTTAGAGATGAGACCTTTATCAGAACCCTTAAATGTAAAGATGATTTCCCAATATAATATCATTCTTTATGCCTAGATCATGAATCCATTTTGACCTTATCTTGGTATATGGTGTTAGGTGTGGGTCAATGCCTAGTTTCTTCCATGCTAGTTTCTAATTTTCCCAGCATTTTTTGTCAAATAGTGAGTTTTTATCCCAAAAGCTGGGTCTTTGGGTTTATCAAACACTAGATTACTATTGTTATTGACTATTTTGTCCTGTGAACCTAACCTATTCCACTGATCCACTACTCTGTTTCTTAGCCAGTACCAAATGGTTTTGATGACCACTGCTTTATAATATAGTTTTACATCTGGTACAGCAAGGCCACCCTCATTTGCTTTTTTTTTCCATTAATTCCCTTGAAATTCTTGGCCTTTTGTTTTTCCAGATGAATTTTGTTATTTTTTCTAGGTCAGTAAAATAATTTCTTGGGAGTTTGATTGATATAGCACTAAATAAATAGATTAGGTACTATTGTCATCTTTATTATATTTGCTCTACCTATCTAAGAGCACTTGATATTTTCCCAATTGTTTAGATCTGACTTTATTTGTGTGGAGAGTGTTTTGTAGTTTTGCTCATATAGATCCTGACTTTCCCTCATACATATGTTTTGAAAAATAAAAAGCTTTAATAAAAAAATCTTTACAATATAAAATACTCGTGTCCTGAGTTCACCTGGTAATCAGGGTAAGTAGAGGAAGAGCTTTGGAGAGCAGCAGAGAAACTGAGGCAAGATAGAGATTAGAGATTTTTAATAATTTTAATAGTGGAGAATTTGAACTTGGCAGCCATATTAGCCAGCCTCTGAAATGGACTCTTGTCTCAAAGTATCCAGGCAGAAGCAAGGGATTCCAGAGACTCTTATAGGGTTTCAGCCATCAGGGAAACAAAGGCAAGGGGGTTTAGAGTACTGTGGGGATAGAAGTTCCAGGAAAGGACCATAAATTCAGTTCTGACAGGTTGGGGGTATGGAGGATCATAAATTCTAATAAGTGAAGAAGCCAGAGACAGGATGTCTGAAACCAGAAAGGTATGCCCAAATATTGGAGACAAACCATCTGGAGTTTTATGACTCTTTGGAATGCTAGTGTCCAAAGCTCCCAACGCTAATTATCTCAGTCCTAATGGCCAGGAAGCGGGGGGGGGGGGGGGGGAGGGAGGGAGGGGAAGGAAGAGCGGGGGTTGCCACCAGGGAGACTGAGGCAGAATAATTCAGGGAAACTGAGGCATAACACAGTTATCTTGTAATAATTGGATTACATTTGTACGTGTGGCTTTATCCCACTATGGATCTTAAAACTCCATGAAAGCAGCATACTCTTAGCATCTTTTACATCCCCTCTCTCCCCAAATCATATAGCATAGAATGAGTTTCATTTAACTATAAGAAAACTTACTTGCACAGTATTTCAGACAGTCTGTAACCCAACTACAACATCCCTACAAATGGGCTTAACAGCCCAAGAAATAGTGATTGTTGTATATTATTTTCAGCATCTTTAATAAATCAACCTTAACACCCAAGACTCAAGTACTGTGATATTTTCATCATATCACAAATATAGTGATATTGGTGTTGTGTTGGTGTGAAGTAACAACTTTGGATGAGGATAGAAAATGGATTAGCAGGGAATGGAAACTCTCAAGATAAGGGGAAAGATATAGCCTAATGTCATAAGTACCTATTCTCAGTTCAAGTCATAGGTCTGAAAGATTCCATCTTAATTAAAAAAAAATTGAACATACGTGATTGCTGACCCTTCTGAAAGGTGCCAGTAGAGTTCATGTTTGATGCTTCTTGCCTACCCCTCTCATCTCATTCTCTTCTTGCCTTCTTCCCTTTGTTTGGAATGATTACTAAAATGTCTTGTTTTATTAATATTCTTCCATTCAGCTATTATTAGTATTCCCTGTTTGCTGTAGAATATAAGTTTCTAGAGCCCAAAGACCATTCTCTTTTGTTTTGTTTTTGAATCCTGGAGATCCCAGAGAATAAGAAATGTGCTACAGAATTGGCAAAGGACAAATATTATTGCTGTAATTCTCAAAAAAGGAAATGGGGTGGAGTTTACTAACTTATTGACTGGTTAAGCTCAACTTCTATTTTTGGAAAACTCATAGAAAACACTATTAAGGAGTTGGCTTGTGAGTTCCCCTATTAGGGAAGGCAGTATAATCACAAAGACCCACCTTGGATGTGTCATGCCTGACTACTTTGCATTTCTTTGTTTCCCCTTGTTTGCCAGAGGAATACTGCCGATTTGAACAAAGCATTTTTATTTGCATAGGTTTGTGATAAAATGGGGAAGCTCTTCATGTGTTAGGTGATACAATGTACTGTTTGATAGGATTGGAACTGATTTAATGACTGCATTTAATCAGACATTAATGCATCAATATTACTCACCTTAGAGGAAGGTCTCTAGTGTAAAACAGTACCTAGCTGTTTACTGGCCCTTTGCTATATTGATCATTTTTATTGATCAAGTGTTAAGTGGCTGTTAATGTGCTAGACACTGTACTTAGGTGCTAGGGATAAAAATTTAAAATTAGAGGTGATTGATGCCCTCAGGAAAGGAGCTTTTCTACTGAGTGGATCCAACTTTTCAAGATAAATGTTGAAACAAAGCTTTTGGAGGTTAACTAGCTTAGGCCAGAGTCTAACACAGATCAGATTCAAAACATGCTCAAACCAAAAGGCCAAATAAAATGGCATTTTAATAGGAATAAAATGTTTATTTCTATACCTTAGTTCTAAAATAAACTTTTTAAATACACAATTTGAAAACCAAAGAAAATCTGAGGATTTTAGGGGACCACAAGTTAAATTAATAAATAGTGTGATATGGTAGCCAACACCGTGGTTTTTATTCTAGACAGAATCTAGCTATATCATTTTTTAGAGGGAGGAAATAAGTGTTACATATGTGTGTGTGTATATATATATATATATATATGTATACACATACACACATACATGCTCTGTGAGGGTACATCTGAAGAACTCTGCTCAGTTCTGGAAATCATGTTTTAGGAAATGATTTAGACAAATGAGGAAGATTCATAAGTCAATCTGGATGGTAATTTCTAGAAAACATGTCCTAAGAGAATTTAGTTGAAGAATTTGAAGCCTGGAAGGAAACAAGCAGTAAGTGCGCCATATGTGTCAACTGTGCTAAGTATTTTTATAAATATTATCTCAGGAAAAATAGACCGCCTTTAGAGGTGTGAGCTCATTGGGAGGTCTTGAAGTAGATCACAATTGTTGGGAATATTTTTTTTTTAATTTTTATTTTATTTGCATAACATATGTGTGGGTAATTCTTCAACGATAACCCTTACATAGCTTTCCATTACAAATTTTTCCCCCCAACTCCCCACCCCTCCCCTAGATGGCAGGATATCCACTACATGTTAATTATGTTAAAATATTGGCAAATCGAATATATGTATACATATTTCCAAACTTATCATTGGTGTGCAAGAAAAATCTTATCTACACAAACGATATATCAGATAAAGGAAACACAATGTAAGCAAACATCAATCAAGGAGTATGAGAATGTTATGTTGTGGTCCTCATTTCGCATCCCTCTCTCTGGGTGTATATGGCTTTCTTCAGTGAACAATTGGAGGTGGTTTGAAACATTTCATTGTTGAAG
>JAJPUD010002127.1:147016-224656 GCA_023553655.1 Myrmecobius fasciatus | reverse complement strand
ATCAGATAAAGGAAACACAGTGTAAGCAAACATCAATCAAGGAGTATGAGAATGTTATGTTGTGGTCCACATTTCGCATCCCTCTCTCTGGGTGTATATGGCTTTCTTCAGTGAACAATTGGAGGTGGTTTGAAACATTTCATTGTTGAAGAGAGCCATGTCCATCAGGATTGATCGTCATATAGTACTGTTGTTGCCGTGTATAATGATCTCCTGGTTCTGCTCATTTCACTCAGCATCAGTTCATGTAAGTCTCTCCAGGCCTCTCTGAAATCATCTTGCTGGTCATTTCTTACAGAACAATAATATTCCATAACATTCATATACCATAATTTATTCAGCCATTCTCCAATTGAAGGGCATCTATTCAATTTCCAGTTTCTAGCCACTACAAAAAGGGCTGCCACAAACATTCTTGCACATGTGGGGCCTTTTCCTTCCTTTATGATTTCTTTGGGATATAAGCCCAATAGAAATGCTGCTGGGTCAAAGGGTATGCACAGTTTGATAACTTTTTGAGCATAGCTCCAAATTGTTCTCCAGAATGGCTGTATCCGTTCACAGCTCCACCAACAATGCATCAGTGTCCCAGCCCTCCCACAACCCCTCCAACATTCATCATTAACTTTTCCTGTCATTTTAGCCAATCTGACAGGTGTGAAGTGGTATCTCAGGGTTGTCTTGATTTGCATTTCTCTGATCAATAGTGATTTGGAGCACCTTTTCATATGACTATAAATAGTTTTAATTTCATCCTCTGAAAATTGTCTGTTCATATCCTTTGACCATTTATTGATTGGAGAATGGCTTGAATTTTTATAAATATGAGATAATTCTCTATATATTTTAGAGATGAGACCTTTATCAGAACCCTTAAATGTAAAGATGATTTCCCAATTTATTGCTTCCCTCCTAATCTTGTCTGCATTGATTTTGTTTGTACAAAAACTTTTTAACTTAATATAGTCAAAGTTATCTATCTGGTTTTCAATTAAAAGTTCCAGTTCTTCTTTGGACATAAATTTATTCCATCTCCACAGGTCTGAGAGGTAAACTATATTATGTTCCTCTAACTTGTTTACAAAATCACTCTTTATATCCAGATCATGAACCCATTTAGATCTTATCTTGGTATGTGGTGTTAGATGTGGGTCAAGCTGTTGGGAATATTTTTGAAGGAATT
The DNA here is from genome assembly GCA_023553655.1 of Myrmecobius fasciatus. NCBI lineage: Eukaryota > Metazoa > Chordata > Mammalia > Dasyuromorphia > Myrmecobiidae > Myrmecobius > Myrmecobius fasciatus. The sequence goes on along the minus strand of JAJPUD010002127.1, from coordinate 223,473 downwards.
TTTTTGTCCATGGAAACTTCTTAAGAGTTTCTTTCATTCACTAACTTGATCCTGTGATTCTGGCAGTCAGGGCCTGCTTCACCTTAGTCTTAGGCTCATCTCATATTCCCTCTTTGCAGTCTACTCCAGTGGTGTCAAACTCAAATAGAAATGGGAGCCACAAATACAGTACATTAGGATTCCTGTGGGCAGTATATTGACTTAATTTTTTAAATGTAATTTATGTTTTAATTTTTTAAAATTTATTTTGTTAAATATTTCCCAATTACATTTTTTTTTTTTTTGCTTTTTGCTGAGGCAATTGGGGTTAAGTGACTTGCCCAGGGTCACACAGCTAGGAAGTGTCTGAGACCAGATTTGAACTCAGGTCGTCCTGACTTCAGGGCTGGTGCTCTATCCACTGCGCCACCTAGCTGCCCCTCCCAATTACATTTTAATCTGATTCATGCATGCTGTGGATCTTCTGTTTGATACCTCTCATCTACATCCCTCACTGTCCACAGTTCTCTTCTTGTCCTCTTCCTTTTCTTTTTTTGGAATGAACACCTGCAATGTTTGCCCTGTTTTTGCATCATTCCTCTGACTAGTCATCCCTGATCCCAGTGGAATGTAAGCTTTTAAAATCAAGTATTTTTTTCTTTATTTGAAAATTTTTCTTCTTTTCTTCCTTCCATCTTTTTTATTCACAATAATTTATTTTTATTTTTTGAAAGCTTTTTATTTTCAAAACATATGCATGGATAATTTTTTAACATTGATCCTTGCATAGCCTTGTTTTCCAAATTTTCTTCTCCTCCCCCCCCCCCCGCCCCTAGGTAGCAAGCAATCCAATATATGTTATACATGTTAAAATATATGCTAAATTCAATACATGTAAACATATTTATACAATTATCTTATTGCATAAGAAAAATCAGATCAAAAAGGAGAGAAAATGAGTAAGAAAACAAAATGCAAGTGAACAGTAACAAAAAGAGTGAGAATGTTATATTGTGATCCACACTTAGTTCTAACAGTTATCTCTCTGGGCATAGATGGCTCTCTTCATCACAAGATCATTGGAATTGGCCTTAATTATCTCATTGTTGGGGGGGGTGGAGCCAAGATGGCGGAGTGAAAACGTGACTCTCTGCATCCTCCTCCAATCTTCTCTCAAACCAACAATAAAATAAGCCTCTGAACTGATCTTCAAGTCAACGAATCCAGAAATATTTGGACACTGCTTTCTGAAGAACTTCATATCAGGTATGTTAAACTCGGACAGAGGGATAAACAGAGGTTTTGGGTGTAGGCCAGAAGTGAGGGTGGGACTCAGCTCACCGTGGCAGAAACTCCAAACTCCAAACACCTGGAGTTTATCTGAGGCACTTGGGACACTCTGCCCTGATTGGGACAGGTATTCTGGCAGACTTGCCTTGTTTAAGGAGTAATTCGGACTTAGTCCTAGCCCCCACCGGCCCAGCACCTTAAGTTTTTTTTTTTTTTTTTTTTTGCTTAGGCAATTGGGATTAAGTGACTTGCCCAGGGTCACACAGCTAGGAAGTGTCTGAGACCAGATTTGAATTCAGGTCCTCCTGACTTCAGGGCTGGTGCTCTAACCACTGCGCTACCTAGCTGCCCCCCAGCACCTTAAGTTAATTCGCCGAATTGCCCCAGGGCAAAGATCTTCAGCCACCGTTTCTTCCGAGCCTTAAAGAGATATCCACGCTGTCTAAAAAAATGAAGAAGCAAAAGAGAGCTCTCACCATAGACAGCTTTTATCAAAAGAAAGAAGGGATGACTGCAGATCCTGAAGTTCCTTTAGACAAAACTCCAAAGGAAGTTATTAAGGACCATCACTGGTCCCCTTTTCAAAAGGCCTTTCTGGAAGATTGCATAAAGAACCTCATAAGAGAGCTGGAGGATAAATGGGAAAATAAATTGAAATCAGTGCAAGAAGGATATGATGCCCTGCAAAAGAGATATGAAAAAGACACCAATTTATTGAAAAATAAAATTAGTGAAGTGGAAAAAGAGTGCAATTAACAAAAAAATTCAATTGGCCAGTTACAAAAGGAGCTTAAAAAGGTAACTGAAGAAAACAACACTTTAAAAATAAGAATTGAACAAATGCAAGTGAATGACTCACTAAGACTTAAGAATAAGTCAAATAAAAACAAAAAAATGAAAAATTAGAAGAAAATATGAAATATCTCCTAGGAAAAACAACTGACTTGGAAAATAGATCTAGGAGAGACAATCTAAGGATTATTGGACTTCCTGAAAGCCATGATGAAAAAAAAGAATCTAAACACTATCTTCCAGGAAATCCTGAAAGAAAACTGCCCTGAGATTGTAGAATCAGAAGGCAAAATCACCATTGAAAGAATTCACCGATCACCTCCTGAAAGAGACCCCAAAATTAAAACCCCAAGGAATATCATGGTAAATTTCAGGACTATTGCACCAAGGAAAAGATTCTGCTAGCAGCTAGAAAGAAACAATTCAAATACGGAGGATCAATAATTAGAATCACACACGATCTGTCAGCCTCCACATTGAAGGATCGAAGGGCCTGAAACCAGATATTCTGAAAGGCAAAGGAACTTGGATTACAGCCAAGAATAACCTATCCAGCTAGAATGAGCATCATCTTCCAGGGAAGAAGATGGTCATTCAATGATATAGGTGAATTTCACCTATTTCTAATGAAAAGACCAGATCTGAACAAAAAATTCGACATCCAAACACAGAACTCAAAAGAAGCATAAAAAGGTAAAAAGGAAAGGACTCTTGAGAACTTTATTTCTACTATGGGGATACTTAAAGTTTGGGGGTATAATTAACTAGATATTACTCTGATAATATGAAAAAGAAAACTAGAGGGGGAAAGGTTATCATACTGGGGAAAAGAGGGAAAAAGTGGTAAAATAAGATCTAAAAAAAGTAAAAACAAGGTAAAATCTCTTGAAGAGGCAAAGAAAACCTAATATAATTGAGAGAAAGAGGGGAGGGAGATGAGCATTGTGTAAATCTTACTCTCGTCAGGTTGGGTTCTAAAAGTGTATATCAGACACTTGATTTCACATAGAAACTTGTCTGTTGCTAGAGGGAAGTGGGAGGGAAAAGAGGAAAAGAAAGGGATAAACTATTAGAAGGGAAAATAGAAGAATCAGGGGAAAGGAGTATAAAAAGGGGGAGGGGATCTAAAGGGTGGTGGCTTGTTTGGGGGAGGGGGTCATCAAAAGCAAAGTACTGAGGAGGGGGGAAGGGAGAAAGGGGAAAGGAAAGGGGAAAACATAACTTGGGTAAATAAGATGGCAGGAAATAGTTATTCTAACTGTGAATGTGAATGGGATGAACTCTCCCATAAAGCGGAAGCAGATAGCAGACTGGATTAAAAACCAGAATCCCACAATATGTTGTCTACAAGAAACACATCTAAAACATAGTGACACATATAGGATGAAGGTAAAAGGCTGGAGCAGAACCTATTATGCTTCAGGTGAACAAAAATAAGCAGGGGTAGCAACCCTTATCTCAGATCAAGTAAAAGCCAAGATAGATCTAATCAAAAGAGATAAGGAAGGAAACTATATTTTATTAAAGGGTACCATAGATAATGTAGAAATATCAATACTAAATATTTACGCACCAAGTGCAATGGCATCCAAATTCCTAGGGGAGAAATTAAGAGAGATGCAAGAAGAAATAGATAGCCAAACTATACTAGTGGGGGATCTCAACCTTGCTCTCTCAGAATTAGATAAATCAAACCACAAAATAAGAAAGAAACTAGGGAGATAAACCAGTTGTTAGAAAAGTTAGGTATGATAGATCTATGGAGAAAATTGAATGGAGACAGTAGGGAGTTTACTTTTTTATCAGCAGTCCATGGAACCTATACAAAAATTGACCATGTGTTAGGGCATAAAAACCTCAAAATCAAATGCAGAAAGGCAGAAATAGTAAACACATCTTTTTCAGATCATGATGCAATAAAAATCACATGCAATATAAGGCCAGGAGAAAATAAACCAAAAGTTAATTGGAAATTAAATAATCTAATCCTGAAGAATGAATGGGTGAAAGAGCAAATCATAGACACAATAATTTCATTCAGGAGAATGACAATAATGAGACAACATACCAAAATTTGTGGGATACGGCCAAAGCGGTTATAAGGGGCAATTATATATCTCTAGATGCTTACTTGCATAAAATAGAGAATGAAAAGATCAATGAATTGGGCTTATTATTAAAAAAAACTAGAAAAAGAACAAATTAAAAATCCTCAATTAAATACCAAATTGGAAATTCTAAAAATAAAAGGAGAAATTAATAAAATTGAAAATAAGAAAACTATTGAATTAATAAATAAAACTAAGAGTTGGTTCTATGAAAAAACCAACAAAATAGATAAGCCATTAGTTAATTTGGTAAGAAAAAGGAAAGAGGAAAATCAAATTGTTAATCTCAAGAATGATAAGAGAGAACTTTCCTTCAATGAAGAGGAAATTAGAGCAATAATGAGGAGTTACTTTGCCCAGCTTTATGCCAGTAAGTTTGATAATCTAAATGAAATGGAGGAATATCTACAAAAATATAGATTGCCCAGATTAACAGAAGAGGATATAAATTATTTAAATAGCCCCATATTAGAAAAAGAAATAGAACAAGCTATTAACCAACTCCCTAAGAAAAAATCTCCAGGGCCAGATGGATTTACATGTGAATTTTACCAAACATTCAAAGAACAATTAATTCCAATACTATACAAACTATTTGAGAAAATAGGGACAGAAGGTATACTGCCAAATTCCTTCTATGAGACTGATATGGTGCTGATAGCTAAACCAGGTAGGGTGAAAACAGAGAAAGAAAACTATAGACCAATTTCCCTAATGAATATTGATGCAAAAATTTTAAATAAGATATTAGCAATGATATTACAGAAAGTCATCCCCAGGATAGTATACTATGACCAAGTAGGATTTATACCAGGGATGCAGGGCTGGTTCATTATTAGGAAAACTATCAGCATAATTATATTAATAACCAAACTAACAAAAACCATATGATTATCTCAATAGATGCAGAAAAAGCATTTGATAAAATCCAACACCCTTTCCTATGCTATAGAGAGTATAGGAATAAATGGGCTTTTCCTTAAAATGATCAGTAGCATCTATTTAAAACCATCAGCAAGCATCATATGTAATGGAGACAAATTAAAACCATTCCCAATAAGATCAGGAGTGAAACAAGGCTGCCCACTATCACCATTACTATTTAATATTGTATTAGAAATGTTAGCTTTAGCAATAAGAGAAGAAAAAGAGATAAAAGGAATCAGAGTAGGTAATGAAGAAACCAAATTATTACTCTTTGCAGATGACATGATGGTATACTTAGAGAACCCTAGAGACTCAACTGAAAAACTACTAGAAACAATTCACAACTTTACCAAAGTTGCAGGATTCAAAATTAATCCACACAAATCATCAGCATTTTTATATATTACCAACAAAATTTAGCAGCAAGAGATACAAAAAGAAATTCCATTCAAAATAACTGATGATAGGATAAAATATTTGGTAATCTATCTGCCAAGGAAAAGTCAGAAACTATACGAACTAAACTACAAAACACTTTCCACACAAATAAAATCAGACCTATTCAATTGGAAAAACATTAAGTGCTCATGGGTAGGCAGAGCAAATATAATAAAAATGACAATACTACCCAAACTAATCTACTTATTTAGTGCCATACCACTCAAACTCCCAAGAAATTATTTTACAGATCTAGAAAAAAATAGTAGCAAAGTTCATTTGGAAGAACAAGAGGTCAAGGATTTCAAGGGGATTAATGAAAAAAAAGGCAGATGAAGGTGGCCTTGCTGTACCAGATCTAAAACTATATTATAAAGCAGCGGTCATCAAAACCATTTGGTACTGGCTAAGAAATAGAGCAGTTGATCAGTGGCATAGGATAGGTTATCAGGACAATCTAGGCAATAACCTTAACAATTTAGTGTTTGATAAACCCCAAAACCCCAGCTTTTGGGATAAGTATTCACTATTTGGCAAAAACTGCTGGGAAAATTGGAAACTGGTGTGGAAGAAATTAGGGCTTGACCCATACCTAACACCACATACCAAGATAAGATCTAAATGGGTTCAAGATCTAGATATAAAGAGTGATTTTGTAAGCAAATTAGAGGAATGTAATATAGTTTACCTCTCAGACCTGTGGAGATGGAATAAATTTATGTCCAAAGAAGATCTGGAACTCCTAATTGAACACCAGATAGATAATTTTGATTATATTAAGTTAAAAAGTTTCTGTACAAATAAAACTAATGCATACAAGATTAGGAGGGAAGCATCAAATTGGGAAATCATTACATTTAATGGTTCTGATAAAGGCCTCATTTCTAAAACATATAGAGAACTGTCTCATATAAGAATTCAAGCCACTCTTCAATAGATAAGTGGTTAAGGGATATGAACAGACAATTTTCAGATGATGAAATTAAAACCATCTCTAGTCATATGAAAAGTTGCTCCAAATCACTATTGATCAGAGAAATGCAAATTAAGACAACTCTGAGATACCACTACACCCCTGTCAGATTGGCTAAGATGGCAGGAAAAGATAACGATGAATGCTGGAGGGGATGTGGGAAAACTGGGACACTAATACATTGTTGGTGGAACTGTGAACAGATCCAACCATTCTGGAGAGCAATTTGGAACTATACTCAAAAAGTTATCAAACTGTGCATACCCTTTGACCCAGCAGTGTTTCTATTGGGCCTATACCCCAAAGAGATCTTAGAGGAGGGAAAGGGACCCACATGTGCAAGAATGTTTGTAGCAGCCCTTTTTGTAGGGGCTAGAAACTGGAAACTGAATGGATGCCCGTCAATTGGAGAATGGCTGAATAAATTATGGTATATGAATGTTATGGAATATTATTGCTCTGTAAGAAACGACCAGCAGGACAATTTCAGAGAGGCCTGGAGAGACTTGCATGAACTGATGCTGAGTGAAACGAGCAGAACCAGGAGATCATTATACACAGCAACAATATTACATGATGATCAATTCTGATGGACATGGCTCTCTGCAACAAAGAATTGTCTCAAACCAGTTCCAATTGTTCACTGAAGAAGACCATATACACCCAGAGAGAGGGATATGAAATATGGACCACAACATAACATTTTCATGCTCTCTATTGAGGTTTGCTTGCATTGTTTCCTTTCTCTGATTTTCTTTTTTTTTTCTTGTAGATAGGATTTTTCTTGCACAATTTGTCAAGTATTTCAACATTATTAACATGTAGTGGACTTCCTGCCATCTGGGGGAGGGGAGGGGACTGGGGGTAAAATTTGTAATGGAAAGCTTTGTAAAGATCAATGCTGGGGAACTACCCATACATATGTTATACAAATAAAAAGCTTTAATTAAAAAAAGATTTAAAAAAAATTATCTCATTGTTGGAAAGAGTCACATTCAGAATTGATTGTCGTATAATATTGCTATTGCTATGTACAATGATCTCCTGGTTCTGCTTATTTCACTTAGTATCATTTCATGTATATCTCTCCAGGCCTCTCTCAAATCATCCTGTCGATCATTTCTTATGCCTTCTGTGGCATAATTTTTTACTTGTGACATTTTCTAGTTTATTCATGTCCTTCCTAAAAAACGTGGCTCCAAGGACTGAACACAGTACTCTAAATCAAGTCTAAATGAAATACATAGTTAAGGTGCAAAGTAAAAATTAAATTGATATCCCCAATCAACAGTTGACTTTCCTTTTCAGCCTTACACTTAGGAACTTGCCTTTTTCTCATTAGATTGTAAGCTCTTTGAGGGAATAATAGAATATTTATTTTAACAAGTTCAATGAAGATGAGCTAGTTGCTTTTGTAACAGTAGCTCTCTTAGGTTTTAGATGTATTAGTTCCTTCATGGAATCCATAGGTGCCTTGTTGAACCAGTGTCAATGGTGGGGAGTTTCTCAGCTTAACACTCTTAATTATACTTTTTTCTTGCATTTAATAGGGCAATGCATGTGATTTCTGAAAATGCTTTGCTTTGGAGCCACAATGGAGGCATAAAGTGTACATCTTATTCCAGAGCTTATCAAATGTCAGCTTCTTCCTGCATCAAAGAGGGAAGTGGAGGACGCCCTTCACAAATTCCTGGAAGTTAGAAGAGAATACTTAAGGCTTTGAGTCCAAATGGAGACCTGAATCTGAATTCCACTCGTCTTCATTCCCCAACACCTGTCTTTCATTTAAAAGACCCTGCAGAAGGGTCTTAAAGCAGCCCAGTCCACTTTGGGATAACTAATTTTTGTCAGCAAGCTATTCTTTACATCAAGCCTAAAAATCTCTATCTTTGTAACATCTAACAAGCAGAATAATTCTAAATCCTGCTTCACCATGCATGATACCCTTTCAAACTCCTGAAGATACTAAAATGCCCATCTAAGTCTTCTCACCAATAACTATCCCTTCAATCCAGCCTTCTGTGGCATAATTTTTAACTTGGGACATTTTCCAGCTTATTCATGTCTTCCCTAAAAAACGTGGCTCCAAGGACTGAACACAGTACTCTAAATGCAGTGTAACAGAAATGAATGGTTAATGTGCAAAATAAAAATTAAATTGATATCCCCAATCAGCAGTTGACTCTTTCCTTTTCAGTCTTAGACTTAAGAACTTCCCCTTTTCCCATTCGATTGTAAGCTCTTTGAGGGCAGCGACTGTCTCTTTGCCTCTTTTCAGTGCCTGGCACAGAATAATCAACTGATTTTCACTTACCACAAGTTGCCTTGGTATCATGTTCAGATGATACACACCATATCGATGTTTATGACTTGTACCTTCTTTGAGAACAGGCATAGCCATTAATTCATCTTTATGATGGAGTATTTTGCACACAATAATTAATATTTGTCCAACTGAATTGAAATTTTCACTGAAATTTTTTTGTATATTTCTGCTCAAACCTAGGGTGATTTTTTTTTGTTTTGTTTTGTTGTAAATAACAAGCCCTTTGATACTGAGTTCTGCACACCTGAGTGAGAGAAATACGACTATAGTTTGTTGAATTATAAAAGAGGCCATCTGTTTACTGGAGATCTCCCTGGAGCCCTTGGGCATGTGGCCTCCTAACTTGTCACTTGACTTTCAAAGTTTACAATCTTATAGACTAAAAATGACTGGAATCTCCTTAGTGAGATTATTTCTCTCCTTGGTTGAACTGAGCTTTTATATCATGTCCAATATCGCTGCTTAAATCTTTATTTTTTAAGCTATTCCTCCTACCTACCATAATATTGTTTAAGTGCTTTGCCAAGCTTAAAGTACTGATGCTAGCTATCATTATTCATTTGTATAACTCCCCTAAATTTTGTTAACTGTTTAATAAATATACTAGCTATTCATGAGCTTTCCTGTAACCAGTTTTTGTGGGGAGCTAAGCTGGTTAAAAAAAAAAATGAAGTGCTGCCCTTCCCTTGAGAAGTGTGATTGGGAAAGTAGGCCCCAAAGTAGGCCCCTAGACTTCCATACTTGAATTGTGGTGGAGAGATATGATTGCAGCTCAATATCTTTTTTGAACATAAAAGAGCAAATGACCAGCCACTTGCCCTCCTGCTCCCTATGAATGTGGAAATCTTCAGCTCCCATTTAAGAGAGATGGTCCAGGTCCTAAGTTGGATATCTATGCCACATTTCAACCAGAGCCATTCAAACTATATTATATAGATTACCACACACATCTTATGCATAGAACTCAAATCTGGGTTCCCTCTGAATCCTAAGACCTACAATTTGTGGAAAAAGGAAAGACAAATCAGGGTTTTGAGTCATTAATGTGAATCCCATAACCCTAGCCAGTATTTTACCCCAAGTAATGTTAATCTTGACCCTGGAGAAAAGAACAAGATGGTACACAATTGGTGCAGAATTTTTATCACTCAGTTGCTTTTTTTTTTTTTTAACAAAAGATTCAGATAGGGAGGAGATGAGTTATATCTTGAAAATTCCTGTGGTAGAAAAGGAAAAAAAAAACTCCAAAGGAAAAAAGGTCATGTCAGATGACAAAAGTTTTCCTTTTCTGACAGGTTTTTAGGCTTAACAAATCAATGACATATGGTAGACACAATATATCAGAAAAGCAGAATTTCTCTCATAATGTCATGAACAAGATGGAAAAATAGGGGTTAGCATGTATAAAAATTTTTGTGACAGCCCTTTTTGTAGTGGCTAGACACTGGAAACAATGGATGCCCATCAATTGGAGAATGGCTGAACAAATTATGGTATATGAATGTTATGGAATATTATTGTTCCATAAGAAACGACCAGCTGGACGATTTCAGAGAGGCCTGGAGAGACTTGCGTGAACTGATGCTGAGTGAAATGAGCAGAACCAGGAGATCATTATACACGGCAACAACAAGACTATACAATGATTAATTCTGATGGACATGGTTCTCTTCAACAATGAAATGTTTCAAACCAGTTCCAATTGTTCAGTGATGAAGAAAGCCATATACACCCAGAGAGAGGCCTGTGGGATCTGAGTGTGGACTACAGCATAGCATTTTCATGCTCTCTGTTGATGTTTACTTGCATTTTGTTTTCCTTCTTAGGTTTTTTTTTTCTTATAGATCCAATTTTTCTTGTACAGCAAGATAACTGTATAAATACGTATACATATATTCAATTTGTCATGTATTTTAACATAATTAACATGTATTAGACTACCTGCCATCTAGGGGAGGGGGTGGGGGGAAGAAGGGAAAAATTTGTAACAGAAGGCTTTGCAAGGGTTAATGTTGAAAAAATTACCCATGCATATGTTTTGCAAATAAAATGCTTTAATAAAAAAAAAAGAATAATAGGGGTTAGGTAAGAGTCTAGTTGAGTGGATTCTGAATTGAATGACCAGACCCAAAGGGTGAATCATTAGTTGATGTCAGCTTGGAAAGGAGTGCCTCAGGGACCATCTAGATGTCTGTGGTCCTGAGCTGTTTGACATTTCTCAGTGACTTGGATGAAGGCATAGATGACATTTTAAATCCAATTTCCGGTGACCCAAAGCTAAGGATAGCTTACATACTGTATGGTAGTCTGGATCTAAAAAGATTTTTGGCAGCTTGAATGAGGGACCATATCCAATATGATGAAATTAAATTGAGATAAATTAAAAATCCTTCACTTGGGTAAAAAAAATCACCTGCACAAGTAATTTATGGGAGAAATGTGGCTGAAAAGTATTTTATATGAAAAAGATTTTGATGTGTTCATGGACAGAAAACCCAATATAGGATATTGGGATATGGCAATGAAAAGAAACTAAATCTTAGGTGGCAGATATTAACTAACATATATATATATATATATATATATATATATAGCATTTTAGCTTTGTAAAAGACTTCAAAAATATTAGCTTATAACAATTTTTGGTGATAGGTACTATTATCAATATTTTACAGATGAGGAAACTGAGAGACAAAGATTAAGTGAGTTTCCTAAGGTTAAAGTTTTAAACATCTGAAGCTGGATTTGAACTAAAAAGATTTAGCCACAGTGCCACCTAGCTGCCCAAGGAGAGTAAAATTCATACAAAGGAAGTAGTAAGTGTTTGATCTTATTTGCACCAAAGCCCCATGCTTGGAGCATGCCCAGGAGAGAATGAACATGTTGGTGCAATGAACTGAGGACTCTTCCATAAAAAGCATAATTAGAAGGAAATGGATTCAAATTAGAGAAGAAGGCAGCAGAAAGGTTATAAAAGCTGAAGGTAATAATAGAAAGGGCTGTTCCATGGGAGGAAGATTAGACATGCTCTACTGGGCCTCAGAGAGTGGAATAAGGAACAGAAGTCAGCAGAAGTCCAGCTGATGCTTGATGTAACAGTTGGAGCTACCCACAGCTAGAACGTCCCTTGAGGCACTGTCTTTCCAGGCAGACCTCAAAGGTTTACTTTATCTAGAGAGGACAAGTGCTCAGATACAGGACAAGACGGCCCTTATGGTCCCAATTCTGAGATTCCTATTCTGCAAATTGTATAATGAAAAGGTTGGGCCATGCCCACTAGCCAACATTTGTCCTAGGTTTTCTTCTCCCTCTACACTATTTCATTTGGTAATCTGATTCAATTATCATCTCTTAAATCCAACTATCTGGTCCCAACCTTTCTTCTAATCTCCATCTTGAACTAGATGTCTTGGAAACATCTTAAACTCAACATGTCCAAAGCTAAACTCATAATATTTTCCCCCTAAAGCAACCGCCCTTCCAAATTTCCCTACTATTGTTGAAGGATATCACTAGTCCACCATGTTTGCAACCTGGGTATCATCCTTGACTCCTCACACTCTCATCCCTCTAATCTGTTGCTAAGATCTGTTGATTTTTACCTTTATAACATCCTTCAAAAAATGCTGTTGCTTCTCCTTTAATACTGCTACCAATCTGGTGTAGGCCCTTATGTCCTAACTCTAGGACTATTGTAGTAAATTTCTGGTTGGTCTGCCTGCCATCCGTCTCTTCCCGCTCCAGTTTATCCTCTACTCAGCCAAATCCCAGCTAAAATCCCACCATTTACCAGAAGCCTTTCTCAATCCCTCTTCATTTGTTTACCTCTTCTCTGTTGATTATCTCTTATTTATCCTTTATGTATCTTATTTGTATATAGTTGTTTACATGTCATCTCCCATCAGATTGTGAGTAGCTTGAATTTAAGGGCTATCTTTTATCTTCCTCTGTATCCTAAGCACTTAGCATAGTCTGGCACATAATACACATCTAATGTTTATTGACTGAGTGACTCATTTATCTTTCAGGCCCTATGATCCCTTGAATTCCCCTGGCTCTGTTCCCCTTAGTTCTGCTTCTCATATATCCTCAGAACTTCTTTGTGTTTCCCTTAGTCTTAAGCCCCATTGAAAAAGTGCTGGATCAGCAAGATGATTTCAGAGAGGCCTGGAGAGACTTACATGAACTGATGCTGAGTGAAATGAGCAGAACCAGGAGATCATTATACACGGCAACAACAGTACTATATGACGATCAATTCTGATGGACATGGCTCTCTTCAACAATGAAATGTTTCAAACCACCTCCAATTGTTCACTGAAGAAAGCCATATACACCCAGAGAGAGGGATGTGAAATGTGGACCACAACATAACATTCTCATACTCCTTGATTGATGTTTGCTTACATTGTGTTTCCTTTATCTGATATATCGTTTGTGTAGACAAGATTTTTCTTGCACAACAATGACAAGTTTGGAAATATGTATACATATATTCGATTTGCCAATATTTTAACATAATTAACATGTAGTGGATATCCTGCCATCTAGGGGAGGGGTGGGGAGTTGGGGGAAAAATTTGTAATGGAAAGCTATGTAAGGGTTATTGTTGAAGAATTACCCACACATATGTTATGCAAATAAAATAAAAAAAAGAAAAATTAAAAAAGAAAAAAAAAAGAAAAAGTGCTGGATCTTGCTGTTTTGTACACACACACACACACACACACACACACACATACACACATACACACACTCTCAGGTTAGACCTTGAGTTAGAATCCTCCTGCTGTGTAGCTATGTGACCTCAGATCCTTTTGGGGACTATCCTCTCAATAAATAATACCAATTAGCATTCATACAACAATTTAATGTTGGCAAAATACTTTATCTTCTTTGGATCTTCACAGGAACTTTGATATTTAAGGTCTTCCATAGCCGGCATCTATTTACCTTTCCAGTCTTATTTCCTAGTACTTCATTTCCCAGCATATCTGGACTATGTTTAGCTGTTCAATAAGCTTTCATCCTCCACTTCTTGCCTCCATGATTTTTTTTTTTTGCTTAGGCAATTGAGGTTAAGTGACTTGCCCAGGGTCACACAGCTAGGGAATGTTAAGTGCCTGAGATCAGATTTGAACTCAGGTCCTCCTGACTTCAGGGCTGGTGCTCTATCCACTGTGCCACCTAGCTGCCCCACCTCCATGATTTTGCATAAGCTATTTCCCATGTTTTGAATGTACTACTTCCTCTGCCTTTTCTTTAAGGCTCAATTCCTCTGGGAAATTCCCTAATTTCCACCATTTATTTGTTTCGTTTCCTCAAGTTTCCTCATACTCTATTTATTTGTTTAGGTGTTATATTCCTGAATGTAGTATTTTTGAGGGAAGAGACTTTATTTTTGTCTTTGTACATCCAGCTCCCAACTCTTGAGTTCTACATGACAGGTGCATAATATTATTCATTAAACTGAAATGAATTAAAACTTCTCCTTTCTAGATTTGGGCTTATCTAAAATGAGGGAAGTAAGATTACACGGTTTCTGAGATTCCATCTTGTTCTAAATTCTACAAGAGTGTTTTTTGCCAGCTGAAGAATCCAAGCTCTTTGGCTTCAAGTTGGAAGTCCAGTTATTTTCCTCATCAGCAGCAATGACAATGACACATCCTCTTTGGTCCCCCACCTCCTCTGTCCCTGCCTGATCATCAGCTTCTTCCCCATCACTGGGAAAAGGTTATCACTAAACCCAGGTGACTTTCCTGGGAATGGAGGGGTCGAGGAGACGGACACCAGTCCTGCTGCTAGCTGGAGGAGATAAGAGAGGTCATACCTTATCTTACAGCACTTGGCTATAAATGGGAGGCAGAAGCAGGGGTGGAAAAGGCAGCTGGAAATAGCGCTCTGTTCCAGTCAAGTATTTCTCCCCAGCAATCCTTGCCTTTGGTCCACCATGCCCAAGGCTGTGCTGCTCCTGGTATTGTGGGCTTTGCTGGGGAATCTGCCGGCAGCTGAGGGCCGGACATCTCCCTATGCAGTAAAGCTGTGTGGCCGAGAGTTCATCCGGGCTGTCATCTTTACCTGTGGGGGATCTCGATGGAGACGAGCTAGGGCAGGTGAGTAGTGGGATAGGAGGGGACACCTGAGAGTGGAGCCAAAATCCCAACCATTCACTGTGGATGGTAAGAGAGTTTGTGTGTGTGTGTGTTTCAGGATGGGCCAGGGAGAGCCAGAGATCAGTCAGAGCAGAAAGGGGACACAGAGGCAGTCTGATCTAGTTTGATCATTTTACAGATGAGGAAACAGTCACATGGCCAGTCAGTGCCAGAGACAGGATTTAAAACTACATCATAATTTTCTTGGATGAGAGACCTCAGACCTGGAGGAAATTTAGAGACTGTCTAATCTAAACAAACCCATTAACGTTATACATCAATGAACTTTTAAGGGTTCTGTGGGGAGAAAATGAGTATGGGGTAGAGGAGAGACAAGTGTAAGACCTCGTTCTGTCCTGGGGAGAAGGGAGACCCCCAAGCACAGATTAGAGGCACAAGCTAAAAGTTTCTAAATCCCTTTTTTGGGGAAGGAAGTCTGAGGCACTTAAGGAACTAAAGTAGCCCATTCATGGAGAGAATTCAAGAGGCTATATCATGTCTTACTGTTTTCCAGGGAATGCCTTTGCTGAGGAGTTGGGGGATGAGTCCCAGGAGACCACTTCGATTGAGTGGCTGTCCAGCCCCCTCTTGCCATTGTCCAGGGAACCTGAAGACTTCTACAGCAGTGTTGGAGGCCCTAACTGGTCCGGGATGTCCAGGAGCCGACCAGAATTGGAACCTGAGGCCAGGCCTGGCCAGGGCTTCCTTCGGGGGGGTCGGGATGTTCTAGCAGGTGTCTCCAGCAATTGCTGCAAGTGGGGCTGCAGCAAGACTGAGATCAGCAGTCTGTGTTAGCCTCTCGGGGAGATTAAAATTTCTCTGCAGAGTTTTAGACTCAAGGGGAGCCTGACTTTTCCCTTTATTCCTCCTGGTTCTAGACTCCAGTCCCCCCTGCTCTCTGCCCTACATAAGGCCACATTCTATGTCTTCTTTCTGTCTCCTCTCTTCCCCACTCTGCTCTTCCCTTTGTTTTCCAGTGCTAGAGTGGGGTTCCCTTCCCTTCCATGTTCCTATTCTAGTTTCCTTTCTGGTGTTAGATTTCTCTGCTCCTCAACTTCTCCCTAGACTGCCCCTGCTCAAGTTCCAGATGTGCATGTACTAGATCCTCAATTTTGCACCCCTCCTCCGCCTGGTCCTTGAGCTTCCTTTACCCTGACCCTGTTTGGGGAATGGAGCCTGCCTAATTCGCCCCATCTATGCCCTTGTACTGCTGTTGTGGGTACAAGGAGGAGGAAATCAATTGTGAGCGATGGTCAGAGAGAGCTGTCCTAAAGTCACTGATTTCTGGTCCCGGGGAGGGAAAATTGTCATACAAAATAATGGATCATATGTTTAAAGCCAGACAGGGCTTCAGATGTGTTCCCACAGTTGTAATTTGGCATTGGCTCATACATGATTGTGAATACCCACAATCATGCCACACACAGTGATACCTACATTATTCTATACCCAGACTCATTCAGTTACACAGGACAATGACAGTTGCTATTTTGCACTCACTGTGGGGGATGGGGAAAGGGTGGGTGGCTGGGACTGGGAGGCCGGATGCATGGGCTCAGGATGTGGGTTGGCTCTGGTCCAGGCTCTCTCAAAGTCTCAATAAAACTCTGAATGACTTTGTGTGTATATGTGTCTATAGATCATTGTAGAAGTAGGTGGTCGACCAGCCTCCCTTCTCCCCCCACCCCCCAGCTGAGGGGCAGTGCACCTCCTGTGAGCCTCAGTTTCCCCAAGAGAAACGTTCATCCTCATAGGTCCTTTGGTTGGGGCACACCTCCCTCCCACAATCTGGGACTTTCTGCCCTGAGCATGGGGTTGAGGGTTGTTATTACCTCATCAGTTAGAGCAGGAAGCTAGGTCCAGGGTCAGCTGGAGGGAGCAGAGGGAGCCGGGTAGGGGTGCCATGGATATACTTGGGTGCAACTGGACTCCAGGTGCCAGCTTTCCTCTGTTCCTGCCACAGCCACTACTCCCAAAGTTGCTGCTATTACTGTGGCTATTGCTGCCTTTGCCAATGAGGTCTCAGGATGTCCCAGAGGGTGAGTAATTGACTATAGTCTTCCGTGCCTCTGGCTTGCTCACCCAGCCCTGGTGGCTCTGGAGGGCCCTTCCTTCACACTGAGCCTCAGGTGGGTGCTGGGCGGGATCCCCTATAGCCTTTTTTTTCATTCCCTCTCTCCCCTTTCTTCATCCTATAGGCAGCTCACTCCCTGTGGAACCTCACAGAATGTAGGAGAGCTGAGAATGATTTATACACATATAGCTTGGGGGAAGAGAAGAGGGAGGCTTGGGAGGATTCTGGGCCCCTAGTGTGGCAGAAGCTGGAAGCTGATCCTTCAGATATTTATTAAACTGCCTGTGGACATAACTTGTGCTGACCACTGGGTAAGCTAGGAAATTTTGGTAAAACATCTGGAAAATTCATGGAGATTGCTGTTAGTGGGGGATGACATAGGTACATGCCTAGGGTAAAAAAAATTCGAGATTTATAGTTAGTTGAAATCTGAATTAGAATCCTGGCTCAGACAGGTCCTCACTGGCAGTGGGGACTGAACTCTTAATCTCAGTTTCTTAACTTCTAAAATGTACAGTTAATATCTACAGTCCCTACCTCCCATGGTTGTTAGGAAGAATAAATGAGAGAATTTGTGAACCTTAGTATAAAATGGCACTTATTACTGTTAAGTCCTTATACTTTCTCAGTTTCATCCTCTGTAAAATGGGGCTGAAAGTATTTGCACTGTTTAACTTACAAGATAGTCACGAGGAAAGTGCTTTGCCAACCTCAAAGCATGAATGTGGTACTTTATGGGGCTGTATGATCTTCACGATTACATGAGAAAAAAGAGAAATGAAGTAATACATGTGAATCCAGAAGAAGGTCACGACTGAGCCAAACTCAAAGATTCAGGTGGTCCCAGGAAGAAAGGGGAAGTCAGGAGGGTCTATAGAAAAGAGTTCAAAAACAGATAAACTGGGGTACTACCCATCCCTTCTACTAACCAGCTGCTGGACTTGAACCCCCTCTGATCTTCAGCATCCTCCTCTGTGAAATAAGGAGACTGGCTCCAATAAACCCTTCCAGGTCTGACATTCTGTGAATTGAGCTTTAAAAGAACGGAAATTAAGCCGATAAAGAGGGAGAATACTCTAGGTATAGGAGACCACGTGGGCTAGGAGAGTGGTGAGCATAACTAGGAGTCAGAGAGTTCTATAGCTTGGTTAGAGTATGAGGAGAAAGTGGAAAGTGAATAGAGGGGCACAATAGGAAATGAGATTGGAAAGACTAGGGGGTGACACATTTGGAGTCACCTTGGATGCCAGGCAGCAGGAATTGATCTTGACTATGGGTACAATGAGGAGTCATGGGTTTACGGGGCAGGGGAATAACGTGACAAGATCTGTGTAAAACTGGAACAGGGTGGCACGCTGACCAGGGATTCATGCCCTCCTTGGCTTCACTCCATCAACTCCGGTGCTACTATATGCAACCCAAGGGGCACATGAACTGCACCTGGGCACCCAGCTTGGACCCTGACGTTCCTTATAACTTCTACTTCCAGAGCTTAAAGTAGTGAGTAAAACAACTCTCCTCTCCCACATCCCTTCCTCTATCACCACCACAGAACTGGCAGCTTTCAGGTCCTACCCTCTAGCCCCACTGATGTACTTCCTCCTCAAGCTGGGGAGAAGACCCATCCCCAAACAGATTTGCTCAGGTTTCAGGATAATTTTGTCCTCCCCTCCAAGTGACTAAATTGGTCCCTTAATGAAGAGGAACGTGGTACATGGGAAAGAGCCCTGGCTTGGGGGCTCTGCCTTTGATGCTTATTAAATGTGATATTGGGCAAATCACTTCATCTCCTTGGGCCTCAGTTTCCTCATTTGTAAAATGAAGAGATTTAAAGTAGATGATCCTATAGCTTCTATCAACCTCATGTGGCAAATGAGAGGATGGATATCGTTCCAGCTCTAGGATGCTTCTAGATTCCTATGCCCTGCTTCCTCCACCATCTTTCTGTTTTCTCCCTCACCAGTCATTCTAATAGAATCCAAAATGTCACAGTGCCCAGAGGTCAGAGTTGGGTCATTGTGGAACGGGAGTACCTCACCATCTCTGACCAATACCTTGTATGGCTGAGCCCAAAGGACAAGACTTCCCAGCCTGGAGACCCAGCACCACTCAACTTGTCTTTGGATAACATAGGTACCTCGGAAAAGGGGGTGCCTGGATGGAGAATAGCATCTTGGGGGTGCCTGAGGTACACAGGGTTATTGCTCTTCTCTTTTCTGCAGTGAAGCCTGAGCCACCAATATCCCAAAAAGTAGAGTTCTCTAATGACCCTACAGAGGTCACTGTGACTTGGACTCCCCCTGACTGGCCTTCCCATGAGAATTTCAAGTATCAGCTCCGTTTCCGGGAAGTCTCTGCTTTAGTATGGCGACAGGTGAGTCACATCCTCCAAATTTCTGAAAGTCATTTTGGGTTTGATGTTCCAGAATAATAATAGTGATAATAACTAGTATTTATATAGTACTGTAAGGCTTGCAAATCACTTTGTATATGCTAATTTGATTATTTTTATTATTATCATTACTGTTATCATTAGTACCATTTTACAGATGAGGAAACTGAAGCACAGGAAAGAGAAATGACAGGGAAAGTCACATAAACAGTAAGTGGCAAAAACCCGATTTTCAACCCAAATTCTGGGTTCTCTTTATGCTATTCCATACTATTTCCCTTATAAGCAGACTCTAGATAGGATGCAACTATGCCATAACATTTATTAAGTGCCTCCTGGGTACTTGCTAAGTGCTAGGGATCTGACAGTCCCTGCCCTCAATGAGCTCACAGCCTAATGGATGAGACAATGTGCAAATTAATACGTACAAAGCAAGCTATACAAATGTGGTTCCACTTATATCTTCATGACCCCTTTTGGGATTTTGTTGGCAAAGATACTACAGTGGTTTGTCATTTTTTCACTCTGGTTCATTTTAGAGATAAGGAAACTGTGGTAAACAGGGTCAAATGACTTGCCCAGGGTCACACAGCTGAGGCCATATCTGAATTCATGAAGATGAGTCATCCTGACTCCAGGCCCAGAACTCTATCCACTGCATCATATATAGGATAAATAAGAAATAATGAACACAGGGGAAATATCAGAATTAAGGGAAATTGGGGAAAGCTTCCAGTAAATGAAGAGTTATTAGTTGGGACTTAAAGCCAGGAAAGTCAGTAGTCAGAGTGGAAGAGGGAGAATGTTCCAGGCATAGGGAGAAGCCAGAAAAAAAATGCCAGGAGCCAAGAAATGAATGTCTCATTCATGGAACAGTCAGGAGACCATTGTCACTGAATTGAAGAACATGTAAAGTATAAGAAGACTGGAAAGAAGGCTGGTGGGAACTTGGTTAAGAAAGGTTTTAAATGTCAGAGGATTTTGTATTTTATTCTGGAGGAAATAGGGAGCCAATGGAAATTATGGAGTAAGAGGAAGGGGTGACATAATCAGACCCAGAATAATCTAGCCCACATGTCTGATGAGAGATGTGAGTGGGGCTACAAAACAATTCTGATGATTTAGGTTAGGTTGAATAACTCACCACAAAGAGTAGTGATTAAAATCTCCATCTGTGTAATAATTCCCATGTAGAAAAGGCTGAGGAGCCTGCATCTAGAAATGCACAATCATGTATGATGGAAGTATCCTGCTCTAGATTTGGAACATGTGCAGATATTCTAGAACTGGTCCCAATCTTCCACGATTCCTTTGCTAAGGTAGGGAGTCCATGACTGTGTCCTAATGCATATTATATTTTTTGATATATTGGTCAGTCTTACTAAGAATTTGTTTTTCTTCTTTCTTTTTAAAAAATGATTTGTTGTAAGGAATGGTTCTCTGGGAAGAAAGAAGAAGAATTCATTGAGGAATCTAGGTGATAAAGCAATATAAAAATCTTTTAAAAAGAAAAAAAATTGGAGAGAATACTTTCCTTTGAATGATGGTTGAATTCTAAAACCAGATTGGAAAGAATTGAAAAGTAAGAGGGAAGGAAGGGAATGAGTCTATATAGTTTTTTTTTTTCTGGGACTTTGGCTATGAAAAGAAAGAGAGAGAGAGGATATTGAGGAGATGATAAGGTCAAGGGAAAGTTTACTAAAGAAAAGTAATTGCAGGCTTGTTTATAAGCAACATAGGAGCCAGAATAGAGAGCTATTGAAGATAAGAGAGAGTTGATGGGAGAAAGATGATTGTAAGGGCAGTCAGATTCAAGATAAGATATCTAGGAGGAACAGTGATAGCTGTGTTATAGTATGTGAAGAGTGATTGGAAGTAACCCATTGGGTTCCAGAGACTAGAACTAGGAGAAATGGGGTGGGGTGGGAGTGTGGAGTTATGAAAAAGCCTACATCACTTCACCATCAGGAAGAATTTCCCAACAATTAGAACCAGACAAAGATGATGGTCTGTCTCCTTGCTTCTTCATGAACAAGACACAGCATTTCTAGACTTTTTTTTGTTGTCCCTCATATCTGGAATGCTCTCTCTTCTCATTTCCAAGTCCTGACTTTTCTAGCATATTTCATGTCCTAATCAAAATTTTAACTTCAACAAGAAGCCTTCCCCAATCTTTTCTAATTCCAGTGTATTCTTCCTTATCCATCCCCCCTGGAAAAAAAAATTCTAGTGTATTCTGTATAGGAAGTAGGTGGTATCTGTGGAACAGTTCCTATTTATCCCATTTAGAGTTTGTTTGGACATGGTTGTTTACTTGTTGTCCTCCTTCCCACCTGGCCCCTTTCCCAGTCTCATTAGATTGTATTTCCTTGAGGGCAGGAATTGTTTTTTTTTTTTTTTTTTATCCTTAGCACTTAGCACAGAGTAGGCATTTAATAAATGTTTATTGCTTCCTTGGCTGACTATTTTGGGAGGTAGTCAAGTCACCATCACTAGAGGCATTTAGCAAAGCCTGAACTTAGCCAGTGTGTGGTAGAGGATATTCTTGTTCAGGGGTGGGTTGAACTGAGTGACCTCTAAATTTCCTTCCAATCCAGAAATTCTGGACTTCTATTCATTACATGGCTTCATGGCAATTATTGCATGGAACATGAAGTTATTCCATGTCCCATGATTACAAAACCCAATGGGAGTTGTTATGTGGCTCGTGAAAGTTACCATTAATTTTAAAATCCATTTTATTTGAACTTTCATTGAAAAATAGTAGTATTTAAATGCATGTATATGCATTATGGAGTCACTAGGTGGCACAGTGAATATTGTGTTGAGCTTGGAATCCAGAAGACTCATCTTCATGAGTTCAAATCTGGCCTCAGATACTTAGTAGCTGTGTGATACTGAAGAATTGGACATGACTGAACAATAACATATGTTCTACATGGTTATAATAACAGAGATTTAAAAATTGATAGATGATAAAGATCCAGATTTGGGATTTCATTGTTGTAAGGAGCAGGATCCTGGTAAGGAAATTTTCTGTATTAATGCAGATCACCAGCTACTAAGACTCTGATAGTCTTAGAGAGTTGCCTGGTGTGCCAAGATGTTAAGGGACTTCTCCAATATCATACAGCTAATAAGTATCATTGACTGTTCTTGAGCCCAGGTGGTCTCTGGCTATTCTGCTGTTTATCACTCACATATAAATATATAAGTAATAACAAAAGCTTTCCGAACTGGCAGTATCATAGCTAATGAGATTTATCTGAGGTGCAATTATTGCTTATTGAAAACTTCTCCTGATATACCACCATGATGACTTGAAATGTGATGGCCACTGGCCATTTTTGATGGTCTCTATGGAGACTGAGTTATCCTTACTTTTTAAAAAAGGAGTGTTTTCTAAATTCTAATTGCTCTTGGAGTCTATGTCTCTAGAATTTTGCATTTGAGCTCATAATAAAGCCTTTATAGTCTTAAAAAAAGAAAAACAACAAAATGAAAGAAAAACAAAATCAGAAAAAGAGATTGTAATTTACTTTGAGAACTTTCATTTGTTTCTCTCTCTCCTCTTTCTCTTTTCTTCCCTTTCCCTCCCTCCCTCCTCCTTTCTCTCTCTCTGGCAATCAGGGTTAAGTGACTGAAATCAAATTTAAACTCAGGTCCTCCTGAGGACCAGTTTTCTATCCATGCTGTGCAACCTAGCTGTCCCCAACTATGCCACCTCAAGGAAGACCAACCTGTTTCCTGGGCAGCACCTAAGCCATGTCCAACTGGAGCACCTTCTGTTATTTCTTAACTGTTAATCCCAGAACTAAAGATATATATATATATACATATATATATATATAATCTTTAATGTGATAATAGTCCAATCATTCTACTTGTGATGTTTTGGTGATTTATTTAACATGGATTTTGTTGATGTTCTTGCCTTAATTTAATCTTATTATCTATGTAAAGGGACTGTGTGGTCAGTACTGGACTTGGGGTCAAAAGCAACTTGGGTTCAAATCTTGACTGACACTTACTAGTTGTATAACCAACTAGTTGTATAAACCAAATTCTCTGAGCCTCAGTTTCCTTATCTGTAAAAATAAGGATATGATGATACCTGTAATGTTGTACAAGAATCAAACAAGATTGTAGAAGCAAAGAACTTAGACCTGGAAGAGGTCTCAAAAGTCACCTAATTCAGCTCCCTCATTTTATTGATGAAGAATCTCCAAAGAAATGAAATGAGCTGCCCAGGAGTCTCTAAAGCACTTAAAAGTCTAATATAAATGGAAGTAGCTGTTATTACTATATTGATTTGACCGTCTTCATTCTTTTAAAAAATATTTATTTTATTATTTACTTATCTTTAAAATTTGAGGTCCAGATTCTCTGCCTCCTTCCCACTTTCTCCCCCACCCACTGAGAAAGAAAGTAAAATGAAAATCAATTATGCATATGAAATCATGCAAAACAAATTTCCAACAGGTATATTGAAGAAAATTAAGAAAAATAAAGAGAAAATTCTACTTTAATTTGTATCCAGAGTTTATCAGTTCTCTCTCTGGAAGTAGAGAGCATTTTTTCACCATGAGTCCTTTGGAATTGCCTTGGTCATTGTATTGATGGAATAAGCCAAACCTTTCACAGTTGAGCTTTATTACCACATTTCTGTTACTGTACACAATGATCTCCTGGTTCTTCTCATGTCACTTTGCATCAGTTCCTGTAGGTCTCACCATGTTTTTGTGAAATCACCCCCTCCCCCACCAGTCATTTCATGAAGCACAACAATACTTCATCACAATCAGATGCCAGAAGGCTATCTTCATTCTGTTTCACTTCATTTGACTTCCTATGAGGTTATCATATGGTGCATGGGCCCACTGAGATTTTTATGTGGCCCATGGGGGGTTATTGTATGACTCATGAGGATCATTATATGATGCATGAGAGTAATTATTATTATTTGTAATAATATTGGCTCATTGAAGTTAATCTATAGAGCCATGGAGGTTATTACATGACCTATGGGAGCTAATTCTCACCCATGGAGGTTATGACCCCTCTTTATCTCTCCCTCAGGTGGGGTCTAGAGATTTATTAACTTCCTTTCTGGAGCTTCAGGGCTTAAAGCCAGACACAGCTTATGAAATATCCTCCCGCTGCCGGCTACAAAACAACATGGGCTTTTGGAGTGACTGGAGTGCCATCCTGAAATTCCAAAGCCTCCCAGCTGGTAAGAAGTCCCTTCTTCTCATAAGCCTGGGAAGCCTTAGTCCTAGATGCTCCTATGCTTCCATCATTTCCTGCCCCTTCCTAGCAACTAGAGAAGTCCTTCACTCTATCCTTCTCTCTCCTTGCTTCTGTTTAGCCCCAACTGGCCAAGTGGATGTGTGGATCTTTGGGTCACCCTGCAGCAGCTCACGTCCCCAAGAAGAGCCCTATGTGTTGCTATGGAAGGTGACCTGGGGTCTAGGGGTGTCCCTAGAGGATACGCCTGAGCCTCAGCCCAGAGGGAGCTGTAACTTGAGCATAGGAGCTGGGGTGGGAAGGGGAAGGTAAATGCATAGAGACTAAGGAAGAGGAAACTTGGGCTCACTTTTCAGAGGACTGTGTCCCAACTGGGGCAGCATGAAGTAATTGAAAGAATGCTGGACTTTTGATGATCAAGGACCTGGGTTGAAGTCATTTGTTTGTCCTACTTAGTAGCTGTGTGACTTTGAGTGAGACTCTCCCCCTTCCTGTTTATCAGTGTCATCTTCTGTACAAGGTGGGGAATGATACTTGTTCTAATATGAGGGAATGTGCTTTTCCTAGACTATGGGCTCCAGGAGGGTAGGAACACTTATCTTAGTATATTAATGGATTTTAAAAGCCTTCTTCTAACAACCCTGCAAGGAAGGCAGTATAAGAGATATTATTTACTCATTGCAGATAGGGAAACCAAGAGAGGGAGGTTACCCAGCT
Organism: Myrmecobius fasciatus; assembly: GCA_023553655.1. NCBI lineage: Eukaryota > Metazoa > Chordata > Mammalia > Dasyuromorphia > Myrmecobiidae > Myrmecobius > Myrmecobius fasciatus. Next base: position 198,058 of record JAJPUD010002127.1, on the reverse strand, counting down.
TGGTCCAACATAAATGGCAGAATCAAGACCTGAGCTCAGACTTCCTGAACACAAGTCCAGCAATCTAAGCTAAACTTTAAATCCCATTCTTCCAAAGTAGCTTAGCATCCAGCCCAGGCCTTCATATACACCAGGCATTTTGTTAATATACATTGAATGAATGCTGATCTTCCTCATGTCACATTAATTCCTTCTTTTTCTGCCTTAGAACCTCATGCCTGGAATGGGGCTCAGCTATAAGGTGGTATTCCAGGTACCAGGTGGAGACCTGCACTCCAAAGTTATACCCTGCTGCAGTGTCATCCTTCCCAAAGGCACAGAGTGGATATCAATAGTGCCTTTCAATATTACTGGCCAGGGACATGCATCCAACCTTACTTTGGCCTGTTCAGGTAAGGGACTGTGAGCTTCCTCCAGGAAGTATCGGAGAGAGATGGTGAGAGATTATCTTGGTTCTGAGGGGTGTCCTAGGTATCCTAGAGTAGGGTGTTTTGCTTCTGGAAGAAATGAGCTGCCCATCTCTAGAAGTCTTCTACTTACTGAACAATGAGGGATATTGTCATGTGGATTGAAACAGATGAATATAGAAATGCCTTCCATTTCTGAGATTCTGTGACTTGGGGGAAAAGGCCTTCGAGAAACAACAGATAGGAAGGAGGGACTCATTAGGTAAGAATTGAAGAAGCAACTTGTCATGGGACTTGGAGACAGGGAAGAGGTAGAATGGACTCTGACTTCCCTACTGTGTTGGCAATTGGGGCTCAAAGCCTCCTGGTTTGCACTTGTCCCCAGGTTCTGCTCCTAAGAAGGTCCAAGTAAATAGCATAGAAAATCAGGGGATGTTGGTCACATGGGCTCCAGAGTCACAAGAACACCAGGAGTTTGTAGTGGAGTGGATTCAAGAAGAAATGTCTCCTCAGGAGCTCAACTGGACCCGTCTGCCAAAGGGGAATCACAGCATTCTGCTGAGAGGTACATTGAGGAAGCAATCAGGCTATAGGAGTGCTTGTATCTTCCCTCTAAACTGTCAAATCGTTCTACAGATTGATGGACAGGTGGACAGGAAAATTTGTGTCATATAAATTAGGAGTGGTTAAAAAAAAAAAGAACTGAGGTCCTTAGTGGACTGCAAACTCAAAAAGGAGGTCAGTCATGCAATACCAAAAAATGACTGCATTGAGAGTCATTGGACCCAAAAAATGATAATCCCACTATCTTTGTCCTTTTCAGATCTTCTCCCTAATATTATGTTCAATTCAGAAGCATTCAGTCAGGATGGTGAAAAGACACAAGATCAGATCATAAGAACAGTTTGGGAATGCTGAGTTTGGAGAAGAAAACACTTATAAAAGGGGCAGAAGTAGATTAATGACTAATAACAGTTTTTACACATTTGAAGGGCTTTGGTAGTGATTGGTGGAGGTTGCAGATATAGGCTTAATGTCAGGAAAAACTTTCTCCTGATGAGGATTGTCCAAAAGCAGAGTGAGCTATCTTAGAGGTTAATGATACTTTTTTTATTTTTAAGTCCTTTAGGCTTGATGACTGACTGTTTTGGGAGCCATATTGTAAAAGATTTGAGTTTAGTTGGAGGTGGGAATGTTCTCAATGTCTTCAAAGATTTTTTACAACTCTGAAATTTGGTGGTTCTGGGGAGCTTGGAAAGGAGAGGCTCATAGGCAACAAAGATGAAGAATACAAGATGTGATAGAAAGGGGGGAAGCAGGCATGGAGGTGCGATGGAGAAGGGTAGAGTGGGCTTTTCCAGTGATTTTTCTGGACTCATGCCCCCTCCCTTCTTTCAAGGAAACTTTGAGAAAGGAGTTCCATACCGTGTGACCGTGAGCAGCGTCTCTCTGAAGGGCCTGGCCTTTGCCTCTCCAGTCTGGGGGTACAGTCAGGAGATAGGTAAAGGGCACAGGAGAAGGTGTGGTGGCACATGGGTCCTGGGGAAGGAGTTGCAAAGCCAAGAAAGGCCTCTGATATTTACTTTTCCCTCTAGCACCCTTAGAAGGGCCGACTCTGTGGCAGATTCCAAATTCTGCCAGTGGGGCACTGACTGTAGCATGGGCTGAACTCCCCAGAAGAAAGCGTGGGGGACACTTCACACACTACACCGTGTATGTGCAGCTAGACTCGGGGTCCCCCACCCTTCTGAATGGTAAACATCTACTCCCTTTTTCTTCATCCCTCTGTGTTGGTCCTTAATACAGGTTCAGATTCCACCTTCCCTGGGAAGGCTTTGAAACAGTCTCCAGCCAGTCCACTGTGGCTAATCCTGGAATCTACCATCCAAGGATTTCTGACCTAGCACAGTGTTGCTCACAGAATCACACAATCATGGAAAGGCCCTCAGAGATTACCTATATCATCTTATTTTATACATAAATAATCTGAGGCTCATAAAAAGGAAGGAATTTACTTGTCACACAAGTAATTTAGGAGCATAGAATCTAGTCCTAGAGAAAGCTTGAAAGATTTTAGTCCAATTCTTTTATTTTGCAGATGAAGAAACTAAGAAGCCAAAAGAAGGGGGCAAGTACTGGCTAAAGGACAATCTGAATTAGTGTAGAAAAAGGACTAAAACTCAGATTTCCTGGCTCCTAGCATAGAGTTATTTCCTTTGTTCCACCCAACTCCTGTACCTGATGCAGGCTTCTTCCAGGAAACCTCCCTATTTTCCCCCTATTCCCCCCCCTTTACTTTATCTTCTCCTCACTGATCACTCTGTCCACATCCTCTCTGTCCCTCTAGTGAGTGCAGATACCAGAAATATAACCCTGTGGGACCTGCCTGGAGGATACTATAAGATGTGGGTGATAGCATCCACCATTGCTGGCCCTGGACAGCCTAGCCAGATCCTGCAATTCTTCCTCCCTGGTGGGTATGCTAGAGACACAAGGCCCAGGTACTGCTGGGAGGAGGAAGGGGTGTAGGCTTAAGAACCACATTGTGGGGGTTAGGGGAGCAGTACCCTTATGAGATGGAAAATTTGCATACAATTTTTTGGCCCTCACTTCAATCCAAAGAAGTCTGAATTTTTTTTTCTTTTATGGGATATTTTGGGTTAAGTATTTAGTCACAAACTAAATATACAGTACTATATATGCATTTTATGAATTTCTGAGTTTTTAAATTTTTTTCTGTGATATCTGCTGACCTTTGCATGTCAGCTGCAGCTTCTATATAAAAAAAACTCCCCTAAAATTCTCATTTAATTTCCCCATGGTATATCTGCAATGGGGAAAATAGTGATGTGGAAGTGATAACAGTACTGACAGGTGATGGTGGTGAATACTAAGTCCTAGCTTTTAACAGAAGATTAGAGTTTAAAATGAACAGCTGCTGGTCAGTGGAATGCATGACTGAACGTGAGTCAGGATGCTAGGGGCCTTGGATGAACTGGAGGTGGGTACGGGGTGTTTAGGGGAACCTGCTAGTTAACACATGCCCCTGGGCCCTGATATTTCATTCCTGACTTCTTCTGCTCCTAGAGAAGAATTTGGAAGAGTGGAAAGTGCTTCTGATTGTCCTGCTGTTCTGTGTCATATTATTGCTGATTTGCTGCCTGGGTTTGGCATTTTCTAATTGGTGAGAGCACTGGATGCCTAGGTCCTGGTCAGGACTCCCAAGGGGAGGGGGAAAAAGTGTGGCTTGTACATGGGGCTATAGGGGTAGAGAAATTTTGGATTTCTGAGAGGACAGAGCATCTTGGGTTGGAGAGCCCAGAGGCCTTCATGCTACCCATTAACTTATGTCATTGATTTTCTTTCCTTGGCCTGAGTCAGCTGCCTCCAACTTCGTCACAAGCTTCTGCCACATTGGGTCTCTGAAAGGATCCCTGATCCCTCCAATAGCAAGAGCATGCAGTCTTGGGGAGAGGTGAGCAGCTGGGCTTCCTAGTCTATGAACTTGGAATTTAAACTCCTCCTCTTTGAAACTCTTGAGCTCCTCTTGTCTGTCATATGTTGGGACCCATGGGAAGGAGAGGAATTGCCAGTTGGTAAGGGAAGGAGGAACCAAAGCCTCCCTTTTCACTATTTTTCCTTAGGAGCTTCCCCAGGCTTCACCTCCCAAGGAGCCCCTTTTCCTAGAAGTGGAAGAAGTGGAGACTCCAATATCCCCAGCTCCCCAGGCTCCAGAGGCTCCCATCCCACTTGACTCTGGATATGAGAAACACTTCCTGCCCACACCTGAAGAACTGGGCCTTCTGACCCTGCCCAGACCACAAACCTCTACCTGAGGAGTCTTGGACTAAGAAATTCTGCCAAAAGGATAGATCTATGATGTAGAGGAACCAAGTTCAGCATCAAGGCAAGGAAACCAAGTCTCAAAACCATAGAACATCAAACCTGGAAAAGATTTAGAAATCTTGTTTGCTTCATCTCCCATCTTACAGAAATGTAGACTAAGGGGGCAAGGAAAGCGTGGAAGAAGATGGGCCAAGGCCATACAGCAAGTTAGAATCAGAGCTGGGACCCAATCTTGACCCCCATCTACTCAATGCTTTGGGAGGAGAACTTTAGAAAAATCCTTCTGGTTCCTCTGATCAATTGGAGCACTTGGGGAGAAAAGTACATGACTTCCCACAGTGAGTTTAAAAAGTTTAGGGCTGGAAAGGACCTCAGAGGTCAAATAGTCCAAATCCATTCCTCCTGTAGAGTAAAAATAGAAGTGCAGAGAGAAGTAGCCTTCCTCAAGGTTTCATGGCTCATTAGGAGCAAAAGGAGGACACAACAAAGACCTAAGCTCCTTACCCTAAATCCAAGGCTTTCTCTTTTGCACTACATTCCTCATTCATCCTACCCACATTTATGAGCACAGGATTTAGTTGTCTCTCCCCTGCCCCCAAATCTTCTATGGCCTCCCCACTGCTGATGGAACCAAGTCCAAATCTTTCTTCCTTCCGTTCAAGAGCCTACAGTCTTGTCCCAAATCTCTAGCTTGCTTCCCACTGCCCCTCTCTGTCCCCCACCCCACTCTAGGGCCCAATAGCCCATACATATAGCTTACCATTCATTTCTGAAACATGTTCTTACCATGTCTCCAGATTTTGGTTCCTTCCATTCACTCTCCCCTTATCCCCTGAACCTCTAATCCAATCTTTCAGACTCAGCTCAGATGTCACCTCGTCTAGGAAGTCTCTCCAGAATGGATTTGCTCCCTCCTCTCTGCTCTCCACAGACTTCATTTGTACCACTCTCACTAATACAGATTATATGTCACATTTCTTGGATTCTAGTTACCCACATATTTGTCTTATCTCAGACCCCTGAGGGGTAAGATCTGGGACTTCTCCTTCCTTGCCTTTTCTCCAGTGTAACCCAGAATCAGAGGCACTTAACATAGAATTATCTATTGAGAGCTGCAAGGAATCTTGGAAACCCTCCAATCCAAGCCTTTCATTTTATAGAAAAAGAAACTGAGGCCTGTTATAGATGTTAAGTGACATATGGCTAAGGTCACTTAAGTGTTGACAGGAGTGGGATTTGAACCTGGAAAATTCTTCTAATTCTAAATCCAATGCTTTTCCTATCCCACAAGGCTGCTTAACGATTGAACTGAGGGGAACTAAGCCCCCTAGGAGGTATTGATCAGGGAGAAGGTACACCATGGTCCTGCTCAGGTCCCAAGAAATCAGGCCACCATGGTAGACTTGAAATCATGAAAGCTTGAGTTCAAGTTCTTTCTAAACCCTTTCTTAGCTGAGTAAACCATGGACAAGTCACTGGATCATCACCTCATTGGTAATATAAGGATAATAATAACATCTACCTCATGGGATTGTGAAAATCAAATGAGATCACACCTGTCAGGTGTTTCACAAACTTTAAAGTGCTATAGAAATGCTAACTATTTATTATACATTAGTCCTATCTACTTGTTAACTATTATTCTTAGCTCAATTTCACAAGTAGGGGTGGAGAAGGACTACTCTCACCATGCACCTTGGTGACAGATCCCAGGATTCCAATCCAGAAGGGACCTTAGACATAACCTCATCTTCTCACTTCCTTTTCCAAATGAGGAAACTGGCACCCAAGTCACTAGTGAGTAGCAGACTCCACTGCACTGCTATGTCACCATGATTTAGAGCTGGACATCGATCTTAGCAGTCATTCAGTTCACCTTTTTCATGTAATAGATGAGAAAATGGGGACCAAAGCGGGGATGGGGTTAAGCCATACAGAGAGTAGTGAGTCATAGAGTCAGAATTTGGACCCAGGTTCTCTGATCCAAATGCAGATTTCTCCATGTCATTCTGTTCTTTTTATTTTCAAGTATTAAGGCATCATTGAGGAGATGGGCCTAAGAGAGGAAAAGGAGAAAGGCCAGGATCAATGGGGCAGTAGGTGAGGGCCCAAAGGGCATCAGGATCTCCACAGTCTTACATGGGCTGAGGCTGCGGTGGCCAATGCCTAGGCCCTGTGTCGACTCCGGCTGAGCTGGGCAGTGGCCCTCCCCCGTGGCTGTGCCCAGGGTGGAAGGGAGGGCGAGGTAGCTGTGAGATTGATGGGGTCAGGGTCAGGATGGGAGAGGGAAGCCTCACACCCCCAGGCTCCCCCTTGCCTCCACAAGGTCTCTCGGCTGGCTGGAGGGATGGCTCACATCACTACACAGCACTGGCATGTCTGCTTGGAGCCGCTGGCCTGCTCACTGTCGGGTGGAGGCTCAGCCCGTTGAGTAGGTGTATAGGTGGGCACAGGGCGGCTAGCAGGGTTCACAGTGCGTACAGCTGGCTGCAACAGGGGCTGGCGTTCTGGGGGCCCTGCTTCAGGGGCTGGGAGCTGTTCCAGGGATGGAGCTGGAGCCTGAGATTCACCCAGAGCTGATGTGGGTTCTTCAGCCTGCGGTTCTGGACCTGCCTCACTCTGAGTAGCTTGTTTCATCTCCTGTTCTTGCTCCAATTTCTCTTCAGAGTCAAGCCCCTTCTCTCCCTCTGGATCCTTCTCTGCAGGTGCTTCTTTTTCTACTACTCCTTCCCTTTCCCTTTCCTCCTCCTCCTCCTTTGACCCCTGCTGTTCTTTCTCTTCCTCTTCTCCTCCAAGCTGCTTCTCTCCTCCTGCTTCCTCCTCTGTGTCTCCCTCTTCTTTTTCCTCTCCTTCCTTTTCTTCCCCCAGTTGCTCCTCATCCCCTTTTACTTCCCCTGTTGTATGTACCTCTTTCCCACCATCCTTCTGAAGGACTTCCTCTGTCTCACCTTCTGACCCCAGCTTCTCTGTCTCTAAATACTGTTCCTCCTCTCCTTCTTTCTCTGTTCCCGGCTGCTCTTTCTCCCCTTCCTCCTCTCCCCCTGGCTGCAAGATTTTCCCTGCCCCACCTTCTTTTGATTCCTTGGAAGTTCCTTCTGATTCCTCAACTAATACCTCCTCCCAGTCTTCAGTGATGACTACCCTCTCTACCCAGATGAAAGAACCCTCTCCTTGGTCTCCCGGATCGGGGCTCCTCCCAGATCCTTGCTCTTTGGATTCTAACCCTGAGGTAGCAGGGCTGCCCGTGACTGTTTCCCCTCTAGCTATCTCCTCTGAGTCCCCCATATCACTGCCATCAATTCCCCCTAGTCCCTCCCACACTACTTCCACAATGTCCCTGTCTTTGGTCACCCACTCGGGAAGTTCTGAGGCTTCCATCATTGATCGGCCCTTCATTGCCTCTAGAACCATTTCTTCCACCTCCTGGACTCTTCTGTCCTTGGTCATCCATTCAGGAAGCTCTGGGTCTCCTGTTACCTGGTGGTCTCCTATCACTTCTAAAACTATCTCTTCAACCTCCTGTTCTTTTGCCTTCTCCCTTTTTGTACATGCGGGGGCTTCCCTGGCACTTTCCTCTAGAAACCTCAGCCCATCCCACTCTACCTTTACTATGCCTGGTCCCTGGACTGTTCCTCCAGAGCTGTCCACCCCATCTCCTGCTCCTGGACTCCTGTCTTTTACTGTGTCCACCTGATTCTGGGTTGGTTCCAGCTCCACAGGGATGGGTGTTGAACATGGACCATTGGCTTCAACAGTATCTGCTGTTGATACCTCCTCTTCCTTTGGCTCTTGGGGAGTTGTGACTGCTTCTCCCCCCTCTTTGGGGATCCTTGAGGTAGAGGGTTCAGGTGTGGAGACGGCTGGCATAAGAGGAAGGGAGGCTCGTTTCTCAAGATCTTCCTTGTCTAGGAGCAGAAAAGAGGAAGACTTAAAGGGTGAGTTAGGGACATGATATCTGCTCCTCCCTTCCACAGAATCTCATCTTGGGAAAAGACCTCAAAAGTTATCTAGCCCAAGACATCCCTGAATAAGAAATCCTTTAATCATCATTAATTCTTAAAAATTGGGATGAATAATGTGATTTGTATTAATCATTTTGTGCCTTTGATTCTTTTTGATACATAACTTTAGAATGAGAATGACTTAAGCAACGGTATCATATCTGATATTTAAAATTGACTATGTTATTTCCAGATTTGTCATTCTCTTTTGTAAACCAGTTTTAGGTCAATTTATCCTTCTACTTGCTTCCTTCCTTTTTAAATTAAAGTTTCCTGTGCAAAAAAAAAAAAGAAAAATCCTTGACAAGTAAACAGTCATCAGCCTCTGCTTGAGGACTTTCAGCAATGGAGAGCTCATTTTCTCTTGAGAGGACATGATTCACTTTGGATAGCTCCAATTGTTAGGAAGTTGTTGGTTTTTTATTTTCTTCTTCTTCTAACCTTTCTGCAACCTCCCACATTGCTCTTAGTTTTGCCCTTTGGAGGTGAATAAAACAAATCTTATCCCTGTTATATAGGACACTTATTTAAGTGTTTGAAAACAGCTCTCATTTTCCCCTAATGTCTTTTCTGGGACAAGTATCTCCAATTCCTCCAATCCACCCTCTTATGGCATAGTCTCCAATCCACCCTCATATGGCATAATCTCCAATCCTCTTTCCCTGCTTGTCTTCTTTGGGTTCCCCTCTAGTTTGCTGATGCTCTTACATAAATGGGATGCCTAGGACTAAGTATGGTATGCTAGATGTAGTTTGACCAAGAAAAAGACCAAGGAGACTAGAAAAACATTCACCTCTCTCATTCTGCACTCAATGAATGCAACCTAAGATTTCATGAATATTTTTGACTTTCAATCTTGCTGCCCTGTTGACTCAGACTGAGCTTATAGTTCACTAATAACCCCAGATCCTACCTACCCTCCAACTCCCCCATGAAAACTTTTGTTTTGTGTAGTAGAAAGAGAACTAAATGTGAGACTCTGAAGATCTGAGATCTAATTCTGGTTTTGACTACTAGGGAGTGTCATCTTGGATAAGTCACTCTTCTAAGCCTTAGTTCATTCATCATCTTTAAAATGAAAATAATAATGGTCATATTATTGCCTCACAAGGTTGTTGTGAAGACAACACTTTGTAACTCTAGTCTTGTATGGGGGGTTGTATAGATCTAGTAGAATGCTGGAACCATCTTAAATTGACTTGAGTGAGCTGGTTGTTAAATTTTAATTGTGAGCATTTACACAATATGCCTTGGAAATAGGCAAATGCTATAACTCAGGGCTTGATTTGTGTTTTGTTTATTGTCTAGACTTAAGAAAGTGACTGAACTTATGTTATTAATGCAGATTAAATTTAAAAGTGTGTTCTGGGAATATTTTTCCCTGGAAGCCAGGTGTTAAACATTTACTAATAACTCTGCATGTGTATGTTAGCTATTATTAGCCAAGTCTTGACATACTTGATTTTTTTTTAGTTTTTAAGTTGATTTTTTAAACTCATGTACAGGATTTTACATTTATCTTTATTAAAACCCATTTTATTAGAATAAACCCATCATTTTGGCCTGTTGAAATTTTAGGGGATTTTGACATCATCCAACATGTTTGCTGTTCTTCTCAACTTTTATTATATGAAAAGTCGATAAATATGCCATCAGTGCCTATATCCAATTTACCCATTAAAACTGCTGAAAAGGCTTTTTAGGCCAGGGGCAGATCTTAGGGAACTCAGAGCCCTGTCAGCTGGTATTGAAGCCCATGGTGGCTCCCCAAAAAGAGGCATGAATACACTTACCTTCAGAACCCGGCTCCATGGCAGTTTGAGAGAGAGATCGGGATACCTAGAGGGAGACAGAGAAAAACCCTTGGAGCTAAACTTGGTCTCTCAATTCCTTCTTCATAATTCTGGACCTCATCTCCTCTCATTTAGACCATTAGTAACCTCCTATTTCATCTCTGTTTCTCCAGTCTCTTCCCTTCCATTTTTTTTTCTACTGAGACCATCAGGGTCATCTTGCTAGAATCTCATTTTGATCATGACTCTTTCATGGCTTCCCAACTGCCTCTGAGATTAAATTCAAACTCCACATCCTGACATTCAAAGACCTCCATCATCTAGGTTCAACCTGTCTTTTCAATTTCTTCCTTCCCTGTTTTCATACACTAATTTTCTGGTTCAAACACACTGGTTTTTGATATTTTCTTTATACTCTTTCTCCATGACAACTTACCAAGTGTCTTTACTTCATTGAGAGGGGGGGGGAGAGGGAGAGGAAAGAGAGGAGAGGGGAAAAGAAAAGGGGAGAGAAGAGAGGGGAAAGAGTAGAAAGAGAAGAGAGAGACAGATACAGAGAGACAGACACAGATAGATACATAGACAAAGACAGGAACAGAGGTTGATACAAAGAGAGACAGAGCCAGAGACACTCAGTCAGAAATAGACACATAGAGAGACAGAGACACACAGAGATAGAGTTTGATACAGAAAGATAGTAAGAGAGACAGAGATAGAGAGATAGAGACAGAGACTGGCACAGAAAAAGAGACAGTGAGACAGAGACAAAGAGAACAGAGACTGACACAAAGAGAGACAGAGGTAGAGACAGAGACACAGAGAGACAGAGACAAATAGAGACAGATTGACACAGAGAGATAGAGAGGAAGAGAAAGAAACAGAGAGAGAGAGGCAGAGAAACACAGATAGATAGAGAGACACAGACACAGAAAGAGCTTCAGAGAAACCTATGTTATTTAACCTAACTTCTTCATTTTATAAATAAACTAAAATCTAGAGAAAGGATTGTCTAAGGCCACAGAGATTATAAATGGAAGTAAGGACTTGAACTCAGCCTTTAGTCTCTAAATTTTGGGCTCTTTTTGCTCTGTCTCTCCAAATTAAAGACTTAAAACCCTAAAGATGCCTTAAAAGATCATCTCCCCATTTTCCAGGGACCATCTTAAGTTTCAGCCTTCTTTCTATCCTTAGCAATTAGTATAATGCCTGGTATATAGTTAACCCTTAATGCTTCTTAATTCATTAAATGCTTATTAACTGGCTGGTTTTTGGAAATTTAGCCTAAATATTGCCTCCCACATGATGATATTCTGATTCTACTGGGAGCTAATGCTCTCCTTACCTTGTATTCATTTTGTCAATACCTGTAGACACTTATATAGTTCCTGTTGTTCCCCAAGCTAGAATTCAGGTTTCATGAGGGGCACAGATACTTTTGTCTTTTTAACTCCAACATTTAGCCCAGTGCTTGGCACCTAATATACACTTAATAAAGGCTTGTTGATTGATTACACACAATCTTTCCTGACCTACACAATGATCTTTCCCTTCTCTGACTCCTGTAGCCCTTCATGAATCTCTTATTAATCTGATCTGTGCCTGAGGACATTGGCTAGACTTTGAATCAGCCCAGAGGACCTAGATCTGGAAAGGATCTTTGTGGTCAGCCCTACAGAATCTCTGTTTGAAGAGCCCTCCAGCGAGTCATCAACCAGCATTTACTAAGTGCTTACTCTGTTCCAGACACTGCGTCACATACTAGAGGTACAACAAAATACAAAATACAGATCTTTCCTTTCAGGAACTCATGTTAGCTCACATACAAATAACTGTAGACATATAAAATCTATAGCTAGTAATTATATACTATTTAAAGTTATGTACTACATTCACTTTTATGAATATTAACTGATATGATCTTCATAAGAAGCCTGTAGGAAAAGTGCTTTTATCATCCCCATTTTACAGACAAGGAAAGTGAAGCTGGAAGTGGTGAAATTACTTGCTTAGGTTGCACAGCTAATAAATGTCTGAGGCAAGAGTCAAACTCAAGTTTTCCAACGCATATAACTGCACTCAATCCACCAAGTGACCTAGCTGCTCTATTTTTACACCAATATATAGAGTAAATTGGAGGTAAACTCAGAGGGAAGGCACTAATATTGAAAGAGATGGAGAAAGACTTTTTGCAGAAGGTGCAATTTTGGCTGAGACTTGAATGAAGCTGGGAGGTATGGGGACAGGTAGCCAGAGCATTCTGGGCATATATGATATCCATTAAAAAGACATGGAGTCATATTTGAGGAATAGAAAGTAGGTTGTTATTGTGATAGTAGGATTGGCAGTATTTGGCCACAAAAATGGGTATGAAGTGTAAGAAAGATCATGTGGTCATGCATGATACCTAGGTTGTGAACTTAGGTGACTAGAAGATTGATGGTGGCCTTGACAGTAACAGGAAAATTAGGAAAAGGGGAGAATTGGGTGGGCAATGAGTTCAGTTTTGGATATCTTAAGTGTGACAATATGTGGCATTCATTCAAGATGGCCAGTAGGCAGTTGGTGATGCAAGAGCAAAAGTCAAAAGAAAGGTCAAGGTTTAGAGAAATAGATGTGAGATTATTATAGATCATAAGAGATAATTGAATAATTGATAATTGAATCTGAATGATGAGATTATCAGAGAGAGAGAGAAAGAGATAGAGAGACAGAGAGAGAGGGAAAGAGAGGTAGAGAGAGAAGAGAGCATTAAGGAGCACCCATGGTTAGTCAGTTAGAAGAGAGAAAGAGAAGATGTCAGACAGATAAAAGGGAAAATCAAAAGAGAATAGTATTATGCAAATCTAAAAAAGATAATATCAATAAGAAGAGGATGAGTGATAGTGTCAAGAGCTGCAGAGAAGTCAAGAAGGATGAGGATCAAGAAAAAGTCATTAGATTTGGCAATTAAAAAAAATCATTGATTGCTTTTTAGAGAAAGCAATTTCAGTTGAATGTTGAAATCAGAAGCCAGACTGCAGAGTTTAGAAGAGAATGAGAGGAGAGAAAGTGGAGGTACCAATTGTGGATAGCTTTCTTTAGTTTAGCCATGAAAGGACAGAGAGATATGAGAGTAGGGATGGAGCACATCAAATTGAGGGCTTTTTAAAGATGGAGAACTTGGTGTGTTTGTAAATGTTAGGGAAGCAACTGGTAGATGTGGAAAGACTAAAGATTAGAGAAGAACCGGGCATGATGTAATGAGATCATGTGTGCTTTGGAAAGGAGAAAGACGATCTCTTCATGTGAGAAAGGGATGAAGGAGGAAAGAGTGGGAGAAGATGTCTGACCAGGGTAAAATGAGGAAGGGATAATAGCTCTGACAAAAAATAGTCACCTTTGAGGAGAAGTCATTCAATCTTTGAAGATCTCTAGTGAGTGTCAATCTGCTTCTCTGAAACAGCTCATTTCACTTCTAAATAACTGATTGCTAGAAAGTTTTTATTCCCTGACATCTGAGCTCAAATTTGCTTCTCTACAACCTCCTCCCATTGTGTCTACCTCTGTCCTCTAGGGCCAAATGTGAGGAAGACTAATCCCTCTCCATGTAATTGCCTTTCAAGTACTTAAAGACCCCATACCTGTAGAGAGGTTCTGGTGCCAGCACAAAATTAGAAAGCTAATTGTTAAAATTTCTTTTTCTTTTTTTTTCTTTTTGCTCAGATATGTGTCTGAGACCAGATTTGAACTCAGGTCCTCCTGATTTCAGGGCTGGTGCTCTATCCACTGCTCCACCTAGCTGCCCCAAATTGTTAAATTTTCAACATGAATATTTGCACTTCAGAAACTGGCAAATGCTATAAATCAGAGATTGATACATTGTTGATTTCTAGTCTTAGGGAAATTGTGGATAAATGTTAATAATTGAGATTAAATGTAAGAGTACAGAGTGGGTATATATACATGTATGTGCATATATGTGTATTTGTATACATACACATATATAAACTGTACACATATGTAGTTGGAGAACTGGTTGTTAAACACCAATTAGTACATCATTTAAGTCTCCAGGTTAAACATACCAGGTCCCACAACTGGTTTTTATATTGTATTATTTTTGGGAGACCTTCATCATCTTGGATGCTCTTTTCTGGGTGATTTAGAGAATATCAATGACCTTCCTAGAATTCATTACTCAGAACTGAAACACTGTGGTTTGAACAGCGCAGTGTAGAGTAGACATTTGCTCCTAGACACTATGTCTCTCTTAGTGCAATACAAATCACACCTGCTCTTTTGGCTACTAGACCTCCCTATTGACTAGTTTTTACCTTGCCACACAATAGAGCCTCTAGATTGTTTTTTTGATAAACTATCATCCTGCTTCTCCCATTTTGTACTATTGAAGTTGATTTTTTGAACCCAAGTGTAAAACTTTATATTTATCTCTACCCAATTTTCGAGCTTAGTTAGATCTCCGTGGATCCGAATCATTCTGTGCATTTTACAGATTAGGAAACTGAGGCTCAGAGAGAGGATACAATTTGTGTAAAGTCACACAGCTACCAGTGGATGAATGAAATCCAGAGATCTTTCCACTCCACCTGTTCACTACCATTCAAAGTAGATATCTAGGATATTTTACGCCCTCTCTCCTCCCTCAAAAGAATAGACGTCTTTTACATCCTGTTTTGTTCCCTCTCACCTGTCGGCGCCAGGTAGGCCAGGCAGAAGTCTTGTGCTGGGCACCTGTCGATGCACTCTGTAGTAACTGGAGTTGTGCCTGGAGTCTGGGGAAGAGGTTGCTGCTGGAAGCCAGGAATCTGGTCTCCCACCCTCCCTCCAAGAAATGGGACCCAAGTGTCCAGATCCCCTCCCAGAATCTCATAGCTAAACCTGGGGATAGCCTGGCTTCATAGGCTCATGAATGACCCTAAGAGATCATCCAATCCAACTACTCATTCTGAAGACAAAATGAGACAAAGGGAAGGAAAAGGAAGAGATGGGAAGGTAGGGATGGAAAATGAAGGGAAGGGAAAGGGAAAGGGAAAAGGAAAGGGAAAGGAAAAGAGGGAATAAGGGAAGGGGAAGGGGAAAGGAAGGGACTGGGCTTGCCTAAGGTAGTCAGTGGCAAAACTAGGTCCCAGCCCATATCCTCTTATTCTAGTTCAATGCACCTCACTATTTCTGATCTGTCAAAGGAATGGGCAGGGCCCAGTTGTGAACAGGAACCCAAAGGCCAGGTGGGTACTTAATAACAAAGCTCTCCCCCCCCCAACTCCTTACGTGAACAGACTGTCTTCCAAGTGTCGGATTCTGGCCTGGGCCTGGACCTGGGGGGAATGGGGATCCGCCTCTGGCTCAGAGCCCTCAGGTCCCTCAGCTGTCCCATCCATCAGCCATCGCTCCCGAAGGGACTTCCTCTTGAGGGAGGGAAGAGAGGAAGATGAGAGCCTAACCAAAGAAAGACTGGACAAGACACCACTCTCCCCACATACCTTCCGACTAGGACAAATAACCCCCCCACCACAGACCCTTCTCCAAATATCCCAAACCTAGATTGGAACTCACCCCCTCTCCCACTATCCCCTCCCACACGGACAGACCTTTCTCTTTTGCTTCCAGCACTGATGCCCTCCCTCATTGACCCCACTAAGATAGCGACTTTCCACTATTGCCCTCCTTCACTGGGTGTCCTCAGATTGGGACTCTCCAAAGGTCTCTCCCCACCTTTAGTCGTTGCACTCTCAATTTTTCTTCCTCTAGCTCCCTCCGAGCTCCGCAGATCTGTTCTTGAAGCCGCCGCTTCTCCTGCTCAAAGCGAAGCAAGTCGGGGTTGTGGCGGCCCAGCGGAGAAAGAAGCCCAGCCCTGCCCAGTCCAGCCTAGTCCAGAAGAAAGCCTGACCCAGCCCAGGCCAGGCCAGGAGGGAGAGAGCCCAGACCAGTCTAGCCCATCTCAGCCCCGTGGAGCCTAGCAGAGCCAGCCCAGCCTAGCCAGATCAGCGGAGACAGGAGACTGGAGACAGGACAAGGGATCGCTCCAGCTTGCGCCTCCCTCTCGGGCTCCCTCCTTTCTCTCTGCCTCTGAGGGTCTCCCCTGGGATGCCTGGAGCCGAGCTGGGGGCGAGGGAGGGGCAGGGCAGAGGATAAGGAGGTCCTACTTGGGTTCTGGGAAGAGGTGGAGTAGGGAAAGACCCCCACCCCCTATCCTCTACTCTCTGGAGCTGAGACCTGCTATGGGTTCGGGGGAAGAGGGGGTGGTCTGGGAAGCGCTGACTCAGCAGTTCTAGAGAGGGCGGGTGTGAGGGAGAGGAGAAGGGGTGGTGCTGGCCGCGCCCCGGGGCCGGATCCTGCGGCTCTTTGCTAGAGGCGGGAGACTGAGAGAAGATGGAAACGGGGGGTGGGGGACCAGAGGGGTGGGGGATGAAGGAAAGGAGAGGATGAGGAACAGAGAACGGGTGAAATGCAGATCAGGGGATGGGAGATAAGGGAAGGGTCGGGGGGGGGGGAAAGGAAATATGGTGATGAACACAGCTGGATGGAGAGAAGGGAGTGGCGAGATTGAGGAGGGGTCCTTCAGAAAAGAAATGGGGAACAGAGATGAGAGCACAGGAACGGAAGAATGAACAAAGTAGAGTACAGATGGGTGGGAACTGAGAGACAGGATGAAGATTTGAGAGGATGGTTAAAGCACGGCGTGGGAAGATGGGAGTTTGGGGTGTCAGGATGGAGAGGCACGATCAGGACAATGCATGAGATGGAGTTTGTGGGAAAAGACACGGGAGATGGGGAACAGAGTACAGGGAACCTGGAAGTATGGAATGGGACAGAGGGCGTATTGGGGGGACAGGAAAGAGAAACAGAAGACTGGAAGAAAGCAGATGGAAGATTGAGGGATTAGGTGGTGGAGGCACTTTGGGGCCGGAGGCAATTGCTCGCTTGCTCGCTCCAGAGGTGAGTCAGTCCAGCCTCAGCCCACTCCCCCAGGAGAAGCAGACCCCAGTTGGGAACGGGAACGGGGACGGGACGTGGGTAGAGGCTGCAGTCTCCGGCTCTGGGCGGACCGCAGGCTTCACGGAGAGGAGCAGAGAGCGGGGTTCGAACTGTCCCCGAAGTCTCCGGGAGGGGCAGAGCGCGCTGGGTCACTTACAGCAATGACCTCCAGACGCTGACGGTAGAGGGCGCTCTCGACCATGGGCCTGCGAAGAGATAACGAGAAAGTAGGAGCGAGGTTGGGGGGAGGTGGGGAGCGAAGGGAAGATGAAAGATGGCAGAGTTTGATGCCCTTAACCCCTACCCTTTCCCTGGAGCTGCATGACGTAACTCCCCAGTCGCGGTCCTGATCAGAGTCCCCACGAACTAGACAAGGTCGCCACGACAGGAGACCAATGAGGGTTTGGGGAACTTGAGAATGGAGGTCTGGGCGGCCAGTCAGTCTCTAACCCAGATCGGAGCTCAAGACAGAAAGAGCAACATAATAGCACAAAGAACATTGGATTAGGGGGTTACAAAACTTAGAGCCAAATTCCTGCTTTGAAATTTTCTAGGTCGTGATGTTGAGCAATTTACTTAAATTTTTTAAGCATCAATTTCTTCCTTTAAAAGATAAGGGGATATCGAGGCAGCTAGGTGGCACAGTGGTTAGAGCACCAGCCGTGAAGTCAGGAGGACCTGAGTTCAAATGTGATCTCAGACACTTAACATTTCCTAGTGTAATCCTGGGCAAGTCACTTAACCCCAATTGCCTCAACAACAACAATAAATAAATAAAAATATAAGGGAATATCAATGAACCGCGTTAAAAAACAAACAAACCCGCCTTCCAATTCACCACTAATCAGAAAGAAAGCAAAAGAACTTTTAACTTTCACTTCACACCCAAATGTCAAAGAAAACAAAAGGTAGAAATAAAATTAGAAGGATTTTGTGCAAAGACAAATACACTATACATTGTTAGTGGAGCTGTGAAGTAGTATAGACAGTTGGGAAGAAAATTATTTGGAAATATTGAAGAGTGATCAGAATGTCTACACCTACACCCAGAAATTATACTACTAGACATTTATCCCAAAGAAATCAATGACAAAAAGAATAGCCCCAATGACATCAAAACGTTTATAGCATTTTTCAGTCTAGCAAAGGATTAGAAACAAAGTAGATGCCCACAAATTGTGGTACACAGTGCTAGTAGAATATTATTATGTTGTGAAAAACTTATGATGGATGTAGAGAAAGATGGAAAGACTTACAGGAAATGATGCAAAATGAAATAAGCAGAGCCAAGAAACAATATATACAATATCTAAAAGCATATTAATGAAAAGATCAGCAACAAAACCACTGAAATTAAATGCAATGAAATTAACCAAGCTTGGCCACAGAGAGGAAACATGAGAATATATCTCCCTCCCTTCTTTGTAGAAGGGACTATGGGTGTGGAACCCTCCAGATGATATCAGACTTTTTTTTTTCCCTGTAATGGCTTATTTTGCTGTGTTTTTCCTCTCCTCCTTCTTAAGCTTTGTTATAAAGGATAACTAGGGAGAAGTAAAGGATATCTTGAGAAATGTAGGTATTAGAAAAACAAAAGATATCAAGAGTTTATTTTTAAAACATTGTTTTAAGGATTGAATCGAAGGGGAAAAAAATGACTAAACTGATTGTACTCTTTGACCCAGCAATATCACTACTAGTTATAGGATATACCACAAGGAAGTCAAAGACAGAGGGGAAGGTCCTATATACAACAAAATAATTATAGCATTGTGGCAAACTGGGAGAAGTAAGGGATATCTTGGGAAATGTAAGTGTTAGAAAAACAAAAGATATCTGAGTTTATTTTTAGGGATTGAACTGAAGGGAAAAAATGACTAAACTGATTACACTCTTTGACTCATCGATATCACTACTAGGTATAGTATATACCACAAGGAAGTGAAATAGGGAAAGGTCCTATATACATCAAAATAATTATAGCATTGAGGCAATTCAAGGTCTTCTACTGCAAACAGGGCTATCTCTTTTTGATCCATAACTTGCCACTAGACCCAGATGGCTCCCGAAGAGAAAGTGAGGCTGGTGACTTTTCACAGCCCTGGCCCTTACTTAAACCCAAATTCATTTGCAAGTCACGTCATCACCTGCCTGATGTCATGGTCCTCTTCAAGAATGAAGGACAAGTGGGGCAGCTAGGTGGCACAGTGGATAAAGCACCAGCCCTGAAGTCAGGGGGACCTAAGTTCAAATCTGGTCTCAACACTTTACACTTCCTAGCTGTGTGACCCTGAGCAAGTTACTTGGCCCCAATTGCCTCAGTGGAAAAAAAAAAAGAATGAAGGACAAGCAACAACAATATTATTGCAGCACTTGTGTTAAAAACTAGAAACAAAGTGGGTGTTCATTCACTGAGGAAATAGATGAACAAATTGTAACATAGAAATATAAGGGAAAATTTTTTTGCTATAAGAAAAAATTGAAAATATTTATTGATGGCTCCCCCTTCTATTTTCTTTCTCATCTCACTTTACCAAGATATCTTCCCCCCATTATCTCCTCTTTTACTCTGGCCTTGAATGAAGAAGTGGCCCTTTGCTTTGCCAAGGTCAACCCTTCTATGTGCACCCTTGATCTTGTCCTCCACCTACTTTTCCAGCAAATTTCCCTGTCCATCATCCCCAATCTTTCTTATTTCATTCTCTTCCTATGTACATTCTTTTCCTGCTGCTTTCAAACCCACCCCCACCTTATTAAAACCTCATTAGATCATACCATGCTCATCTTATTATTATGCCATCATTTTATTTATCTCCACCTTTTTTTGTGCCTCTATTTTCTACACTCTTTGCAATCTATCTTCAGGTCTTATCATTCCACTGAAAATGTTCTCATCAAAGAAGTGAATTTACCAAATTTGTGGTAACAAATGTGTGATTGATTACACAGATTTCTTGATTTCTCTGCTTTTGTTACTGTGCATCACCTCCTAAAGAGTCTCTTTTCTCTGGATTTTGCCCATAAATCTCTTTCCTGGTTCTCCTCCTGTCTCTCTGATTACTTCTCAGTCTCCTTTCCTGGTTGTTCATCATCATGAGAGTCTCCCAAGTCTGTTCTGGACTCTCTTCTCTTTTCACTCTATTCTTTCTCATTTAGAAAATTCAACAGCATCCATGAGTTCAATGATCCTATCTATATTTCAGCTCTATACATCCATCCCTAGCTAGTCTCTTTACTAATGACACGGCTCTAATTACCATCTTCTTTCTAGATATACTGAATTGGATATTCCATGAGCATCTCAAACCTCAAATGACTTCCAGGGACATCACCAGAGTCTTCTTTTACTCATTCATCTCCCATATCAGATCTTGTTTTTACCTTCACATCTCTTCACATCTTCTGTCCCCTTCTCTTCACTCACATAGCCCCAACCCTGGTACAGGCCTCTAAAGTGGGGTACTCCAATACAATAGCTTTATTATTGGTCTTCCTGCTCTAATCCATTTTTTCACTCAATTGCCAAAATGATTTTCCTAAAGCATTTTGTTCAGTTGTGTCTGACTCTTAATGATAAGGATACTAGAGTTGTTTGCCACTTCCTTCTCCAGTTCATTTTATAGATGAGAAAATTGGGACAGAGTTAAATGACTTATCCAAGGTCACATAGTAAGTGTTTGAAGCTGAATTTGAACTCAGGTCCTCCTGACTCCAGGCCTGGTTCTCTATCAACTATGCCACCTAGTTGCACATCTACACAATAAATTCTATTACTTTCAGGATCAAACAGAATTCTCAAGCATTTAAAGTTCTTCCCAATCTGTCCCCTTCCCATATTTCTAGACTTTTTATACTTGACTCTCTCCATATACACTACACAGGCCTCCAAGTTCTTCTCTCCATAATACCCTCCATTATCTCCTGATCCTCTACTTTTTGACTTTCTGTATCCCGAGTCTAGAGTGTTCTTCCTTCTATCTCTGGCTCCTAGCTTCCCTAGCTTCCTTTAAAGCTCAGCTTAAATCTCAATTTCTATAAGTAGACTTTTTCTGATCCTCTCAGTTACAAGGACAGTCTTTGCTGATATTATATTTCATCTCTCTATCTCTGTCTATATACCTAATAATATACATATTGCCTCCCCCATTAGAATGTGAACTCCTTTACTTCTATCTTCAGCATTTACCAAAGTGTCTGATACACAATAAGTGCTTAATAAATGCTTGTTTACTGATTAACTAACCAAAAAATAAGGAAGAAGTTCCCAGAAGGTTGAAGAAACTTGTTTGTACCAATATAGAACAGAACAAATAAAACCAATAGAACAATATACATAGTGCCCACAATGATGAAATGGAAAAGAACTAAGAAACATCAGAAGTTAGATTAATGAAATGACTAAATCTTGATTGTACTGACTTGATGATGAAACACTCATCCTTCTGTTTGATAAAAAGCTGGTTGATTTGGGCATCAGATGTGGTTAATGCTTGTTTGTTACAAAAGAAGATTTTATTAGGGAGGGGGAGAGTTTTAAGATCTGCCTTTTTATTCTTTTTCTTTTCTTTTTTTGGTGACAAATTGGGATTAAGTGACTTGACCAGGGTCACACAGCGGAATTTGATTCCAATTCCCTGATTCTAGGGCTGGTGCTTTATCCACTGTGCCACCTAGCTTCCTGTCTTTTTTTTTAAAGCAACAATAAAACGTTAATCAAATAAGACAAACATGGTTGCTTGATTTCTTTTCCATCTCCTATGTCTCTATCATTATCTATATTCCATCCCTAATTATTGGTATTCTTTAAAGATCTGTTCCCGGGTTCTACTCTCTTCTCTTTCTCTCTCTCTGTGATTTTATCACCTTTCATGATTTCAATTAACTCTATACTGATGACTCCCAGATCCACGAATCCAGTTTTAGTTTCTCACCAAACTCCAGTCTCACATATCAACTGTCTGAAGGATACCCCCACCTAAATGTCTCACAGGCTTTTCAAACTCAACATATACAAAACATATACAAACATATACAACATATACAAAACATATACATTCTCTTTCCCCTATTTACCACTTCCCCTCAAGTCCCTCAGACTTGACTCTTCCCTCCTGTAGCATCCCTGACTCTTCCCTCCTGCCTCATCCTCCTTAAACCATCAGTTACCAAGTCTTGTTGTTTCTACTTCCACAACTTCTCTCATTATCTTGTTGTTTCTACTTCCAGTCCCATGGCTAACACTCTAATTCAAATCTTCATCTTTCTTCTAGACTACTACAACAACCTCCTAATTGGACTCCTGATTTCTGGTATATCCTGCTTCAACTCCAATCATGCAGTAACAGAATAACCATTAGTCAGGTGCCACAGTGAATATCACACAGGACTTGGAGTCAGGAAGTTCTGAGTTCAAATCTAGTCTCAGATACTTTTTAGTTGTGTGACTCCAGGCAAGTCACAACCTCTTTGTGTCTTAGTTTCCTTATCCATTAAATGAGGATAATAATAGCATCTGACTCTCAGGGTTTTTGTGAGAATCAAATGAGATAATATTTTTTTAAACTTTTTATTTGCAAAACATATGTATGGGTAATTCCTCAACATTAACCCTTACAAAGCTTTCTGTTACAAATTTTCCCCCCTACTCCCCACCCCTCCCCTAGATGGCAGGATATCCACTACATGTTAATTATGTTAAAATACTTGACAAATCGAATATATGTATACAAAAATGAGATAATATTTGTAAAGCTCTTTGAAAACCTTAAAACAATATATAAATGCTCATTAGCAATTTTTTTTACAAAGGCTAAGTTTATTTATGAGAAGAATGAAGAGATACAATAGACACCAGGTAAATGTGAAATAGAACTGGGATCATCATCATTATTATTATTCTAAGGCTCAAATTTTACTAGAACATTTCTCTTTTCAAGGCTCTTCAGTGACTCCCTATTCCCTCTAGGATAAAACACAAACTTTTTAGTCTGACATTTAAAACTTTTTACAATTGCAGATTACACTTTCAGGCTTATTTCCGATTGTGCCTTTCACACACAAGTTTCAGCTAAGCTGGCCTAATGATCATTCCTGCTACATGATATTCTTCTTCCATCCTTGGGCCTACTGCACAGTCTGTCCCAAGTGCCTGAAATACACTCCCTTTTCAACATCATCTTTTAAAATCCCAGTCTTTCTTCCAGGCTCAATCCATGATCTACCTCCTATGGGAAACTCAATAGTCAAGCAGTATAGTTTCTCTTGGGTGCAAGGAAATTTGATACATTGGACAAATCACTGGATATGAAATAAGAGGACCTTTGTTTGAATCCTGATTCTCCCACTTACTACCCTTGTGTTACTGGGTAATTCCCTTAACCTCTCCTTACTTCAGACCCCTCATTTAAAAAGAAAAAAAAAAAGAGAAGGTTGTACTATACAGGTATCAAACACAGGGACTACAACACTTCTGAGAGTGAGCCAACTCAAATAAACATATAATTGGGAAACATTTAACTAAATAAAGAAAAATATAACATGGAGAATGTTAATTTGCGGTTTTTCTAAATCAGTATGCAATCTTCAGGAATTCCAATACACTATTTGATGGCCCCAGTTTCCATTTGAATTTGACATTTTTGGACTAGATGAGAGCTTCTTAAACTTTTTCCACTCATGACCCCTTTTCACCCAAAATATTTTTATGCTTGAAACTGAGCCAAGCTGTTTCTGGCAGCACCCATGCATGCACAATGCAAAGTGCATATGTTGTGTGTTCAAAACCAAGGCTGCAGTAAAGTTGTGTGATAAAATATGGGCAAGCCCTGCCAGAAACACTTCGGATTTATTCTGCATTTGATTTTGAATTAATTTTTGGATGTTTCATTCAGAAATCTTTTACTGCCAAATTTTTTGTGATCCCCACATTTAGTTACACATGGGGTCAGGACCCACAGTTTAAAAAGCTGTGGACTAGAAGACCTTTGATCTGGCATCCTAGGACCCTTCCTCTTCAAATGATCATGGACATACTTTTCTTTTTATTTCCAGCTAAAATTTCACTTTCTATAGGGAGGTTTTCCAGATCAGTGCCAGTGCCTTCCCTCTGCTGATTATTTCTAATTTATTCAGTATATAGTTTGTTTATACAGAGTCAGTTTGTAAGAATCCAGTTCTATGAGCTTTCTGAAGACAGGGACTACCTTTTGTTTTCAAAAGGGTCTCTGTACCCCAAGCTCTTTGCACAGTGCATGGAGCATAATATTGCTTTGTAAATGTTTATTGATTGACTGACTGACTTGTATCTCTCTCCAGGAGAATGTAAGCTAACTCTTAGAGATCAGGGACTGTTTTTTATATCTTCCCAGTTCTCAGCACAACCATCTTGCATCCAGTAGTTATTTAGATGAAAGTGTGTTGGATGACTCCAAGGCTCATTTTGGCTATAAACCCTCTAATCAGAGAATATTAGAGGTGAAAAGATTTTTAGAGATAATTTTATCCAATTCTCTAATTTCACACATGAAGAAACTGATTTCTGAAAGTGAATTCACCAAAGTTACATGGCCAGTAAACATAAATCCAGGCCTTCAGAACTTTTGATCCCAAAGGCAATGTTCTTTCTATTCTATGGGATTCTCAGGAACACTACTGGTATGATGCATGTTCACAGTCCCAAAGGTAAAGGAACCTTACCATCTACCTCTAATGTCTTAGTAATATCAACCTGTTTATTTCTTAGACTGTAGGCACCGAGGGACCTCTCCATCCTGATTGGCTTTTACAGTATAAGTGTTTGGATTTGTATGCACCTGTTTGCTGCCTCTCAAGGGAGACAAACCTTTGCTGTTATCATGACAACTTGGAGAGATACCTTGTTCCCCTGACCCCGGGCTGGTGGTCGAGGGTGGGAGAGTGGGATGCAACCTGTTGTTTCCATGTCCTGTAGCATAGAGGGTTAAGAGCTGCAAGGGACATTAGAAATCATCTAGTCCAAACACAAGTTTAGAGATGGGGAAACTGAGGTTTAGTGTGATTAATGACCAAGTCATCCAGCTAGTAAGGAACAGAATTTGAACTCGGGTCCTTTTAAATCAAAATTCTATATTTTTCCAGTATACCATACTCATTCGCATGATTGAGAACTTGACTGGACCTTTCAGGGAGTAGTAGATAGGGATGCTAGCTAGAGTCACTGACTGAATCCCTTCAAGTAAGCTTTGGGGGACAAAGGAGGCAGTGTCCTTGGTGGGCTCCCTTAGGAAAGGTGGTGCTCTGGAAGCAGTTAGAGGATTTGGAGCTGGAAAGGGCCTTCTGGATCAAGGGTTCATAATCTGGGGTCCATGGACCATGGATAAATTTCAGGGGAGAACTTGGAAGGGGAAAATTACATTTTTATCATTATTTTGAGAAAGGGGTCCAAGACACATGCACAAAAGCCAAGGACCCCTGCTCTAGATCAGGGCTTCTTAAACTTTTTCCACTCATGACCCCTTTTCTTCCAACCTTGGAGTATATAGGCATATAAAATAGGTAAACAAATCAAACATTTACTGACAATAAATCATTTCGCCATCCCCACATTCAGATACGAGACTCTGTATGGGGTATCACAGTTTAAGAAGCTGGGTTCTAGATAACATAATTCAACTCCTCCCCTCCCCATTTTACAAGGAAGGAAGATGAGATTCCCCCCTCCCCCAAGAAAAGAGACTTGCTCCAAGTCATACTAGCAGTAAGGAGCAGAAGTGCAATTCAAATGCAGGTTCCTGGACTCCAAACCAGAGTTCTTTCTACCAGATCAAGCTGCTTCTCAGAATGGTATCCCTGGCTGCATGCTTCCAGCTTACATTGGGGTAGGTGGGGTTGGGTCTTCTCAGAAGAGCTGCCTTTTCTCTTAAGTAGGTCCCTGTGGGGGGCCTTCTCCCTCCCCACAAGACTACCCCTGGGGACTTGATCTCCCCTGCCAATTCCCTGCTGAGGTGATCAAGTTCCCTGTTGCTTAGCAACTAGGTTTCTAGATGGTGAATAATGCAGGTAGGAGATCCAGGGGTTTGACAGGTCCTGAGAAGGCCTCTCTGAAGCCCTCTAGCTCTGTGCCCTCTCCTATCCCCAACCAAGAATTCAGGACCTGAGGGGTCAGTCCAGGGCCAGGGGATATAGGCAAAGGGTTCCCATGAACCCATGGTTAACTCAGAGTTTATAGGATTTACTGCTTCAATGAATCATAAACATCAGCTAGTCCAATCCTACTTTTTTATAGATGGGCAAAAAGAATGGGTAATGACTTGCCCCCCTGTGATACACCCCAATAAGTAAAGAGTTTGATAGTTTTTCTTCCTCCAAAATCGATTATTCTTTCTGCTGTGCTGCTTTTTATCCTCTTACACCTCCATCTGCCTCTTGGAACCTGGAGTCTCAGGAAATCCAGAGGTCCTGACCTAGTGACCCAGGGAGGGGGTGCCCCCCACCTCAATGATCTCTCTTCTCAAAGGGCCTCATCCTGCTGGGCTACATTCCTACGTCCAGCCCAGACTTTGCCCCCAAGACCCATGATTCCTGAATAGTAGGTGTCAGAGTCCAACTATAAGGGGGAGGGGATGGGGAGACTCTTGTTTTTCCCATGGACAAATGATGGCTTGGGATTTAGCATTTGTCTTCTTTAAAATGGCAAGTGGGGTGGCAATAGTCCTAGTGGGTGGGGATGGGGTCCTTTTGGGGCAGGGCCCCAGAAGGGACCAACTGTGACCTCCACCAGGGGGCAGGTGCTTGAGTAAGGAACTGCCCCCTTGCTAGATGGGATCGCAAGACTGGGAGCTGAAAGGATCTGAGAAGTCATCCAGCTCGGCCCCTCATTTTACAGATGGGAGAAGTAGGGTCCATCAGGGTTATTTGACTTGCCTAAGGTCACACACTGAGGTAGTGGCCAATCTGGAACTTAAACTCTCGCCCTCTGACTTCCAATCCAGTGCTCTCTCTACAGCACCCGGTTCAACTGTTGGATGCAGCCTAGGTAAGTTACCCTTCCGAGCTATTCTACTCCCCATGCCCTCTCCCAAGCCCTGGTACTTACATTGGATTTGCTGGGGTCCACCCGGTGGGGGGCAAACCCTGGCTCTGTAGGGCCATCTTGCTTGTGGGCTGGGCTACCCAGCTGGGCAGCAGGTGCCCGGAGAGGTTGGGGACGACAGTGGGGGTGGGGGGGCTGCTTCGGGCACCAGGAGAGCTGGTCAGGCTGGTTTGGGCGGAAGGAAGTAGGGAGGGAAGGGAAGGGAGAGGGGGCCTGAGCCAGAGCTGGCTGGCCAACTTGGGGAGGCACTATCAGCTGTCCTGATGAATTATTTACCAGCCACCAGCTGCCTCCCTCTGCTGCTGCAGCCATCCTGTGCATACACCCTCACAGACACGTCAATGGCAACAAGGCAGACAACTGAACAAAGTATGGGATATGAATGCAATGGGACACATGAGGGAGAAATGATGAAAGGGACAGTTCTGGAGAAACCTGGGAAGACTTGCATGAATTGATACAGAATGAAGAGAGCAGAACCAGAGCAATTTCTACCATAAAAAATAAAAAGCTGGTACTTTAAAAGCTTTAAGAACTCTGATCAAAGGACTGACCCGTGATGATTCCAGAGGACTGATGATTAAACCTGCTGCCCTTCTGATGGGACAAGAGATTATAGGCTCAAGTCTTCAAAATGAGACACACATTTCTGTTCATAACCAATGTGGGGATTTGTTGGTATTGTGCATATCTGTTATAAAGGTTTTGTTTTTCTGTTTCTTTCTCTCCCTCCCCCCCCGCCGAAAGGGAGTTGGGAAGGAGAAAAAAGAAATGCTCATTAATGGAAAGAATAACATTTAATTTAATAGAGAAGGGGGGAAAATCATTGGCCATTAAAGCACATGTCCTGACTCTTTGTGCATTTTTAGGGATAGCAGCAGATGACAACTCTTAAAATATAGGACTTAAAGCTTAATTTAATTTAATCCTTTCATTTGGCCTATTGAGGGCACTGAGGCCAGAGAGGGACCCAAGGTCCCCAAACCTGGGGGAGATAAATCTAACTGGCCACTAGATAGCACAATAGATAGCACCAAGCCTGGAGTTAGGAAGACCTGAGTTCAAATCTAACCTCAAAAACATACTTAGCTGTGGGGCAGCTAGGATAGAGCACTAGACCTGAAGTCAGGAGGACCTGAATTCAAGTCTGGTCTCAGACATTTAACACTTCCTAGCTGTGTGGGCAAAGTCACTTAACCCCAATTGCCTCAGCAAACAAAAACAAAAACAAAACAAACAAAGAAACAAACAAAACAAAACAAAAAACATACTTAGCTGTGTGACCCTGGACATGCCCACTTAACCTCCCTTGAGCCTCAGTTTACTCATCCACAAAATGGAGATAACAATAGCACTTAACTCCCAGGATTATAATGAATCTCAAATAAGATAATACAAGAATTGGCGCATAAGAGGTGCTATATAAATTTAGCTGCTGGTAGTAGCAATGATGGTAGTAATAATACTGATGGTAATAATGGTAGTAGTGATAATAGCGGTAGTAGTGGTAGTACTGGTAGTAGTAGTTGTAGTAGTAGTAGTGATGGTGGTGGTAGGAGCAGTGCTAGTTGTAGTGGGGGTAGTAGTAGTAAGTAGCAATGGTAGTTGCAGTGGTCATGTTGGTGGTGATAGGAGTATTGTTGGTGGTAGTAGTAGTAGTAGTGATGGTGGTAATTGAAGTATTAGTAGTAGTGATGGTGGTAGTGGTAATGATAGTGATGGTAATTGTAGTGGTAATAGCAGAGTGATGGTGGTAGTTGTAGTGGTAATAGTGGTGGTAGGAGTAGTGCTGGTGGTAGTAGTAGTAGTGATAGTGGTAATGGTGGTAATTGTAGTAGTAGTAGTAGTGTTGGTGGTAGTGGTGGTAGTAGTTATAGTAGGAGTGCTGGTAGTGGTGGTAATGATAGTGATGGTAGTTGTAGTAATAAAGCAGAGTGGTGATGGTGGTAGTAATGATAGTGGTGGTGGTAGTTGTAGTAGTAGTGATAGCAATGATAGTTGTAGTAATAGTGATGGTGGTGGTGATGGTGATGATGGTAGTAGTAGTAGTGATGGCGGTGGTAATGTTTTAGCCACTGCCACAGGTCTCTCATTTCCAGGAGCCTCCTTCCTTCTTCTTGAACTGTGGGGCAGGACAGAGAGGAAAGTTAGAGTGGGGTTGGATTAGCCTAGGAAGCCTGAGGACCAATCACTAGTGGACTCCTAGTTTCGCACTGGAGGAGCAGAGGGAGACAGTTTGAGAGAAATGGAACCTGCTTCTCCCCCCAAACTTTTGGGGGTTGTGAGTCAGTGTGGAGTAGAGGAAAGGACTAAGAGTCAAAAGACTGGTCTTGACTCCTGGCTCTGTTTATTGATCACTGTATGACCATGGACAAGTCCTATTGAGTGTCTCAGCCTTGGTTTCCTCATCTATAACATGGGGCTAAGAGTGTTAGTGCCACCCATCTCTAAAGGTGGTAGTGACTTGTGACTTGTAAAGTGACTTGGTGACTTGGTGACAAAAGTGACTTGTAAAGCTTAGAGTCTGAGAGGCAATATTGTGTCATGGTCAGAGACTGGACTTTCTAGTAAGACACAGCTGCTGTCTCAAGACACATTCTATTTGATTCCTTCAGGACCCCACATCATTTTCTAATATTAAGTTGATAGAAGACCAGTCCATCTGATCTGCATTAGTTCAAATCCTACCTCAGATACTTTCTGACTGTGTGATCCTGGGCAAATGTCTTAAATTCTGTTTACCTCAGTTTCCATCTGTAAAATGGGGATTATAATAGCACCTACCTCCCAGAGTTGTGAGGATCAAAATGACATAATACTTGTAAAGTGTTTAGTACATAGTAAGTGCTACATAAATGTCACTTCTTGTTATTTGGAGAAGTTTCCTAATGCGGAAGTCCTTTAGACCAATTAAATCATTAATTAAAAATTAATTTTAAAAATAATAAATTAAAAATAGAGTGTGGATCAAAAAATAAACTCCAAGCCTAAAGTGCAATTAAGTTATTACTATTATCATTTCAATAGAATTATGAGCTATTATTATTTAATAAATACCTGTATTGGGCAAGTCATTTTTTCTTTTTGGGTCTCAGTACTCCCATCTGTAAAAGGTAGGGGCTGAACTAGATGACATTCTTATCCAGCACCCCCTCCCCATTTCATTCATTCATTCAATTCATTCTAACTACAGTGTGCCAGTTACCAAAGAGTTAAGTATAAAAGTGGGAGCCCTGCCCTCCAAGGTCTTACATCTCTGACTAAGGGGAAAAGACTCACACAGAATAAATGATTAACAATATCAAGCACTGGGGAATTCTGGTAGCATAATGAAACATGATTTGATTTTGCCAGAGGATCCAAGTTTAAACCCCAACTCTCTTTCTTACAACCCATGTGATCTTGGAAAGATTATCTTTCAATAATCCATAATAATGGGATGGTTGGACTAGATTATATCTAAGGTCCCTTGAACCTTCAAATCTATGTTTAAATGGTGAGTCCAGGCTACAGAAGCTCAGAGAAAAGAGATATCTCTGGGTGGATGGGAGAAGAATCAGAGAAGACTTGCTTGGAAGTAGTGGTGGTAGAGGGGGAGGGGTTGAGTAGCACAAGCTCTTAGCAGAGTGCTTTGCACATAGTTCTTGTTCACCCTTCATTTTTCAAAGAGGAACAATGACATTACATCACTGAAGTAAAATGGTGGATGTTGGTGATATCCTGGCTTGCACATGGATTCCATTTAAGTGATGCAAAATTGCACAAAGTTGTCAGCCCCTTCTTTCTTCTAGTTATCAAAATCCAGTGGCAGGACAAAAGTTAAGAGGTCTAGTGATGGCCTGGGAAGCTGTGGATGACTTGGTGCCTTCAGTGTTTGACCAACCTTTAACCACTCCATGGAGGTTGCTTCAGTTGCCTTCAAGGGTGTTTGAACAAATTGTTCTCCTCCATCCCTTCTGATGGGAGAAGTCTTCATGTACCTGGAGTAGACGGTCTCCTACCTCACCAAGGGGTTTGAGATCTGTAGGTTGCCCTCAACCTGATAGCTGTCTGCTAAGATGGGCTGTTGTGCATTTTTTTAGAGCCACAGGTGAGAGCTGGGTGAATCAGGTGGATATCAAAGGTGGATGAGCAACCCTGAAAAGGGTTGGCAAGCCCTCATTCCAGAGGTTAGTCCTCCTTGAATACCCCATATGTGGTATATAGTAGATGCTTAATAAATGTCTGTTGGCTGACTGATACTAAGAAGGACCTGAATTTGTTAAAGAGAAGAGAGGAAGGAGGAAGAGTATCCTTTTGAGAAAATGCAGGCATTTAATGTATTCTTTCCATGAAGTGGTAAATGTTTAATAATCCACTCTTGGGGGTGGGGAGAGAAGTATGCATGACACTTTCAAATTTAAGCTGCATTATTTACATTTTAAAAATTACTTTCTTAAGTCTAAAGAAAGAACAAAATCACATATCAAAACACCAATTTGTAGGAGTTGCTGATTTCTGAGATACAAATGCTTAATAGTCTTTCCAGACTCCATCAGGCTTCTCTATATCCAATCCCTGTAGGTTGCCCACCTCGCTCCTGGCTCCTCTCCATCTCATCTGGGTCTAAGTTTTGGTAATGTTCCCATAGTGAGCCTACATGTAGGAACACTGATCTTTTAAGGGAAGTCCTAGTGAAATATTTTGCTTATGTCTGGGCTCCCCATTTTAGGAAGGAAAAAAGACAAATTGGAAGGTACCCAGAAAGTTAGGTTGATCATCTATCTATATGATCATGTTTTAAGCTGAAGGAACTGGAGATGTTTCACTTGGATCATGGAAGATCTAAAAGGGACATGAGAACTGACTTGAAGTATTTGAAGGGCTGTCCTGAAAAAGAGGAATGGGATTTAGAGGTGTAGGATTTAGCACTAGGAGAGACCCTGAGATCATCTAGTCCAGTGTTGCCATTTTACAGATGAAAAAAAGTAGTCACAGGGAGAGTAAGTGACCTGTAGGATGTCACACAGGTGATCAAACCCCTTTCAAGTACACTTAACTTCACAAAAATATAGACACATTTTGATGAATCATTATATTCATTTTACAGAAGAGAGATTGAGACTTGGTGGGGGAAAGTGAGTCACCTTAACTTATAAAACTTTTAAGTGGCAAAGCTGGGATTAAAGTCAAATGTTGTGGCTTCAAACTGGGTCCCAATTTCTTTTGCAAAACTAAGGACAGGCAAGGAAGTAGCAGTTGGTAACTGGAATGATCTAAGAAAGGGATGCTGGGAAAAGAGTGAATCAGGAGAAGGGAAGAAAAGAGAAATTCTAGGGGAGAAGAGACAATAAAAGTTTTTTGAATGAAAGGCCTTAAAAAAAAAAAAAAAAAAAATTCCTGGACTCTGGGACAAAGAATCAAATCAGGACTGAATAACAGGGAGAAAAGAGGAGCTGCAGTTACTGCAGGTTGCCACTTGGAGTGCTATACACCAACTGAAGGTTGGTATATAAGGTTGGTAGGAAGGTTGGTATTAAAGATTTGTGCAGAAGGAAGGTGAGGGGACACAGAGGTGCAGATAGCCTTCAGCCTCAGAAGATTACGAAAATAGACCCCCTATTCTGCCATCCTATTCCTCAAGGATCTTCATTTGCCTTCTGCCTATTCACAAAAATCAACAAGAGAGATGGAGACTGGGTTCTAGGACTTCAGGGTTCTGAAGGATAAGGGCTGCAAAACTACAGAATTTTGGTGTGAGGAAAACAGGATACAGCCACCTAAATGAGGAAGAAAATAAAACAGAGCAAAGACTTACATATAGAGCAGGCAGGGAGACAGAATGACCAAGAGACAGACACATAGAGACAGACAGAACTAAGAAAATGATGGAGAAACAGAACAGAGATAGAGACAGAAACATAACAGAAACCAGAAGGATATAAAGGCAAACAAAGAAACAGAAAAAGAGATCAAGGCAAAAGCAGAAAGAAAAGAGTGAAAGAGACAAAGATTGTTGTTGTTCAATCATGTTCAACTCTTTGTGACCCCCCTGAACTATCACATGCCACTACCTCTCAAAGTCCATGTCCAAGTTCATGTTTCTTGTTTTCATGACTCTATCCTTCTCATCTGCCATTCCCTTTCCCATGTGCCTTTAATATTTCCTAATATCATGGTTTTTTCCAATGTGTCCCATCTTCTCACTATGTGTCCAAAATAAAATGTAAGCTTCAACTTTAGTATTTGACCTTCCAGGGAATAGCATGAATTAATTTCTGTAGCTACTGACTAATTTGTCTCCTTGATGTCTAAGGGATTTTCATAAGACTTTTCCAGCACCACAATTCTGTGATGTTCAGCTTTTCTTAAAGTCCAATTCTCACAGCCATACATCACTACTAGAAAAACCATAGTTTTACATTCCCTAGCTGTGTGACCCTGGGCAAGTCACTTAACCTCAATTGCTTCAGCAAAAAAGCAAACAAAACAAAACAAAACAAAAAACCCCATAGTTTTGATTATATGGACCTTTGTTGGCAAGGTTATATCTCCACTTTAAGTATGCCATATTATGCTTTTTAGATTTGCCATAGCTTTTCTTCAGAGGCAGTAGATATTAAAAGATAATGGAGACTGAATATAAATCAACACATGCTGTATTCTTTTTCTTTTTTCTTTTTCTTCTTTTTTATTTTCCTCTCATGGTTTTCCCCTTTTGTTCTGATTTTTCTTTCCCAACATGATTCATAAGAAACTATGTACAAAAATTAATATGTATAACAAAAAACTAATTAAATAACATGGATATGGAAATAAAAAAGACAGAGCCAGGAACCCTAAAAAGTAGTAGATAAAGATAAGGAGATAAAGTTGAAACAGAAGCAGAGACAGATCGACATCTAGTGACTGGTTGAAGGGTAGGAGTGGGAGTAGGGGTGGGATCTGTATAAGAGACACAGAACTGAAATTGGTGATAGAGATTAGCAGAAAGAAACACAGAGATACAAATGCGAGTATAGGATCACCTAAATAGAGGTATGGAAAAATAAAAGGACAGAGGAGAAAACAAAAATGCAAATAGAGAAAGAGAAGATGATGAACTGAGACAGAAGTGGGTATGGTCAGAGGTTCAGGGAGAGAACTAAGCAGAGAAACTCAGAACGGTAGATGTCACTCCACTCTCTCTTTTCCTTAGAAAGCCTTAGAAGGCTCGATCCTCGGCAAACAGCCTGGAGTCGGTTCATTTTCTACATCTGGATCCCATTGGTCCAAAAGTCACCATTGTTCAGGCTTCAATATATAGCTTCCCGCAGTCCACTTGCCCAGGACAGATTCGATGGGAGAGAAGGAAAACAGTTTAATCTCTAGTGTTTCCACTATGGTGGAGAAGAGTACTCGGCAGCTTCTGTAGCTTGGAATGTCGAAGTTGAAAATGTCATTTCGGTTCCCAGAGTTCCAGTTGGTCTCCAGCAGGAGGAAGCAGAGGTTGCTGAATCTATAGAAGAACCAGTAGAAGATGGCTTAGATATGGTCTTCCACACTATCAAAGCTGTCCACGAATTCTCCCCAAGGGAGGACCAGACAGGCTTGAGAGTAGTTATCCCTCTGCAGGTGGGGTTGAGAAGTGCCAGCTGATTACTGAGTTGTGGGATGGGGTGGGGGAGTGTTCCTTAGATTAGAGTTCAGTTTGCAAGCAGGGAACTCAGTTCGTATTGAGAAGGAAGGTGAGAGAAGAGAGACAGGGATTTAAAAGCCCCTTGGCTTCCTCTGGGTGGCATAAAGAGGCTTTGGAGGAAGACGGCATCTCAAGGAGAGTGAGGTAGGTAAGGGTAGAGTCAGATCTCATCCCAGTGCTGAATTAGGATCGTTGGATTGTGGGATAGGTTTGGGTGACACTAAGGATCTTGTCCAGGAACAGAGAGCTAAATACCCCGTGAAAATATAGTCTGGGCTTTGTAATGGTCAATGTTGAAGAACTACCCATATATATGTTATGCAAATAAAAAGCTTTAATTAAAAAAAAAAAAAGAAAGAAAAAATAGTCTGGGCAACTGCACAAATGTTGGAACAGAGCTGAAAAGCAACATATAGATCATTCATAGTGTGGAGAAAATGGACATGGTGTGTCAAGTGCTAATCCAGGGGGCTTCGGTTCCCATGTTTCCTGGGGAGAGCTCTCTCAAGGTTCTTTTCATTCTAGATTGTCACCCTAGAATGCCCCTTACCCAGCCCAAGGCTACGGAAGTCAGGAACCTAATTTAGGTGGTATCAATCGGACTGACGCCTGGTTCAGTTTCCAGACCAAGACTATATTCGGACAGAGGGCCCAGGGGCAGAAGAGGGTGTCCCAGCCCAGGGCAAAGAGCTAAACTCTATGTCCGGGGGCCCCAGGAGGGACTCGAGGATTGCAATTGCGAAAGTGGTGGCTGTATCGGGGGCCGTTCGGGGCGGGGCCGAGGTCCAGGCAGGTGCAGGGGGCGGGGCCTGGCCTGCCCCCGGGACTAGCGGGGGCAGTTCCCGGAGGCCAGGGGCGGGCCGGAGAGGAGAGTCGGGCGGGGCAGACGGTCAGTAGCTCTCAATGTCTCAGAACTCCCGGCCCGCCGCTGCCAAGGGCTCAGAGCTGGGCATGGAGCCCCCAGGGGCCACCACCACGACTGCCGCCGAGACCCCAATTGAGCGGGAGATCCGTCAGAGTCAGGAGCGCGAGGCGAGCCTGCGACGGAGCCGGGGTTTGAGTCCTAGCTTCGCTAGTGGGGAGCTGGTGGAGCTGCGCCTCCGGCCCATCCTTAGCTTGCTGCCGGGACCGGGGCCTGGATTGCCCCGGGACGTGGAGCGCGCTCGAGCAGGCGTCCAGATGCAGCGCGACATCGCGCGGGAGGCACGCCGGGAGGAGGCGCTGGTGCGCCAGGGCTCGGGGCCCTGCAGTGGCCAGGAGAGCGGCCAGGGGCCGCCTTCGCTGAGCGAGCGCAAGCTGGTCTTTGAGGCTGGGGGCGCGCCTTCTCGGGCAGAGACGGTGGGCCGGGGCCCTTCGTTCACCGAGGCCAGTGGCGCCGCCCACGTGGTGGTTCTGGAGCATCGCAGCCGGCTTCGGCCACCAGTTCTAGCTCAGGATCCTATTCCTGCTCCCGTTCCAGCAACGGCTCCGACCCGAAACCCGGCTCCAGCAGTTGCCCGGACGCCAGACCTGGCCCTAGCCCCGGCTCCGGCCCCTGCCCCGGCTTCTATCTCGGCCCCGGCTCCTGTCCCGGCCCCGGCTCCTGCCCCGGCCCCTGCCCCGGCCCCGACTTCAGTCTCTCCGGTGAGCTCTCCGATGCCGGCTCACACTTCGGCAACAGCTCCAGGTGCTCGGTCTCCGGTCCCGGTCCCAACTGTGGCCCCAGTCCCAGATCTAGCTTTGGACCCGGTCGCCACTACGACCCCCGCCCCCGCAACGGCTACTACTCCGATTCCGACCCGTCGAGTCCAGTTGTCGCTGCTAGAGCAGGAGGTTCAAGAAGTTCACCAGAGGGAGCGGGAGCTGCAGCGCCAGAGGCGCAGCATCTATGGGACCTCAGAGTTCAAGGAGCCGACCCCGAGTCTCACCGGTAAGATGCCGGTCCTCTCCCTGTCCAGTTCCTCGGGCTTCCCTGGGCGAGTTTCAGATTGAGGCTTCTGCCTTCGAGCTCCCAATTCCTTCAGCCCCATTCCTCTTAGGGGACTCAGGGAATCTGTGCCTAGGGAATCGAGCTAGATAGGGCCTCTAGCTTCTATGTACATTTAGTAGGGCGTGGACTACTATGGCTCCGGGCGCCAGGTTGGGGGAGGAGGAACTTTTCCGGGCCATAAAACAGGAAAATCACCATAGAGACACAGGGAAGAGGCTGCTCCCCATTACTTATTTGCCCCCTTTCTTTGCAGAGAGCACACCTTCTGGAAAGCTTTCAGTGGTATGGCCCCCTCGACGGAACTCGGAAAATGGCCTAGAGCAGGTGAGAAATGTCAAAGTCTAAATGTTGAATTCAGAAATTTACCCGTTTCAAATACTGGGCATACACGAGCAACTTCTTTCCCTCCTCAATAATCCTAAATCCCACTCTAAGAGACTCCAATCTAGGAAGGAGATTAAATTCATGGGGCCACAGGCTGGGCCCCTTGCTCTCCTAGGCTCTGTTTGGATACTTAGTGAAGTGGAAACACCAGTCTGCAGCCCGTGTTCCAGTATTGACTTTGCGACTCATTCCCATTGTGGTCTAGGAATAAATAATCCCTTTTCTTTCACATTTCTCTATGTGGGAAAAAAAGGGGGGGAGGGGGAATAAGATCATAGATATAGACCTGGAAGGCCCTTCAGAGGCCATCTAGTACAACCCTCTCATTTTACAGAGAAGTAAACTGAAGCCTGAGGGGAAGGAAGGGGAGAGGTAGGGTTAAATGATTTGTCCAAGATCACACAGCAAATAGGTGTCAAAGATGGGATTAGAAACCAGTTTCTTCTAATATCAGAGCAAATGTCCCCATTACACCTCACAAATATGATTTAGAAAAAAAATTAGAGCTAGAAGGGACTTTAGTAGTTTAAGTCCACTGCCAGTCATTCCTTCCCCATCCCCCATACAAGGTCTAGATATAAGAAATGTTCTGGGAAAGATGCTGGAAGGGAAGCTCAGATCTCTGGTTTAGGAACTCGTCTATTTTTTTCTTGCTCCCTGATCTGATTCACTCACCCTCTATTGTTCCCTTTCCTTCACAGGATTACCGTGGTAGTGCCTGGCCTGTTAATAGAGGGAAGAAGATCTTGATCCACACTGGGGAGCCCCTCAGCCAGGAGGAGTAACTGGTCACCTGTCCCTTCTCCCTCATTAACCTGGACTGAAGAGCCTTAATTGGTTACACCTTCTCCTCCACTAGCCCTGGCTAGGGAGCTTTAATTGGTTACATCCCCCTTAAACACTTCCTTCACTAACTCTGACTGGAAGTTCTGATTGGTTACACCATCACTTTTTCCACTAAACCTGGCTGGGGGTTCTTGATTGGCCACCTGTCCTCAATGCTCCTGTGGCCCCCTAACCCATCCCGGAGGGAGCCAGAATGCCTTCCTCCCCTATCCTCTCTGGGAAACTGACCAGCCCATACCCAGGCCTCTGACTGTTACATGGCTGGGGGAGAGGTAACCTTCCTCAACTTTCTTTGCTAATTGTGCCATTAATAAACACCCCTTCTTTCAAGGGTTGTTTGTAGATCTTCCTTATCCAGGGACTTCATGGTACCCTACCTCGGAAGAGGGAAGGGGTGGGGAAAAGAAGGAACTGTTGCTTCCCTACATTTGTGGTGGTCTAATTCTGGCTAACCCTGAGGAAGCGGTGGGGAGGAGAATGTTGGGGCCTGGGAAAGCTTCGGGAGGAGCCCTTCGGAATTTGATTCTTGTTACTTAGGAGGCAGTTGGCAGCCCTTTATCTGCTGCCCCTGCCCAGCTTGTTCCCTGGGACCACAGTCGTGGGAGGAGGAGGAGGAAGGGACAGATTAGTTCATATCTTTTTCAGGGCTGCCTACTGCTCAGAGTTCTATCCCTCCCCCTGCATATTCTAGGATGCTCAGGATGCATGGAAGCCTCATCCCCTGCAGCTGGAGTCTCTAGGTCTTGTCTCCTGCTGCCTCTTTGTGGCCAAAAATAGGAAGTGCAATCTCAATTGGATTTCCCCTGTCCTCTCCCCTTGAAAAAACTGGAGTTTAAAGAAAGTGAGATTGGAGGATGGATTATACACACTCCTAGGACAGACACATACAGCTACCAACGTAGGATCCTAGGATTTAGAGCTGTTGGAAAGCTGAAGGAATCCTACCTTTTCCCACTATAAAACCAAGGCCCTAAGGGATTTAGTGATTTGCCCAGGGTCACCCCTAAGTACAAGGATTCAAAACCAAGATAGTCAACTCTCCGCTGTGCACATTGTGTCCAAATTGGTATTCAGGTTTTCAACTTCTCCCTTCTCCAATCCATTACTGACAAAGAAATCTTTCTCACCTTTGGAAGGGAGCATGTCAGGTCTTTGACCCAGAAACCTTCAGTTGGTTCCTCACTTTATATAAAACAAAATACAAATTCCTTATCATGGCATTCAAAACTTTCCAGTCCTCACCCCCACAACAGCCCCATTTTATCATTTATCCAGATTACGAACCTGCTCCTTTATTTTCTTCCTTTTTTTTTTTTTTTTTTGCTGAGGCAATTGGGATTAAGTGACTTGCCCAGGGTCACACAGCTGTTATGTGTCTGAGACCAGATTTGAACTCAGGTTCTCCTGACTTCAGGGCTGGTGCTTTATCCACTGCGCCACCTAGCTGCCCCCTGCTCCTTTATTTTCAACTTGGTATCTCCTATCCCATATTAATTCTGTGGAGGCAATACCCATCCCTTTAATGTGCTTTCCTCATCTCTGTACAGGAAATTCTCTTCCCTGAAGTCCCCACTTGAGTGCCACTTTCTTTTGGAAGTTTTCACTGTTTTCAGCTGAACATTACCCTGATCCCCTCAAATTCCTTAGAGTACATTTACGTTTCCCTGGATATCTCCTTTGTCTTTATACATTCTATCTCTTATAATAATTATTTGTGTATATATCACTAACTCTCCCCTCTCCCATATTCATTAGATTGTCAAGTCTGTGAGGAGAGGAATGTTATTTTTCAGCCTTGCTATCTCCTAGATGCCTAATAAGTGCTGGCTCAATGAAGATTCCACATGCACAGGGCACTTTTCCCTCTGAATCTTTCTTTGCTCAGACTGTTTTTGTTGTCTGCCCTCCTCTGCTAGCTACCTGTTGAAATGCTACCTATGCTTCAGGACCCAGCTCAAATGCCAAATCTATTCATTTGACCAGCAACATATATTTAGTACTTAAGTCCACTACCTCAAGTAGTGGAGATAGAAAGAAATAAGCCCCAATTATTATAGAGGGAGGAGAATACAACAGCTGGGCAGAAGCTTGGAGGATTCCTCTGCCTCCCCCCCCCTTTTTTTTTTTACAGATGAGGAAACAGAGGCTAAGAAAAGATAATGGCACTGAAGTATGTAAGGCTGGATTTAAACTGAGGTCTTTCTGGCTGAGAGCCCCTTTCGCTATTCATGATACCACCCAGCTACACAATGAGATTAATTTAAATAAATTTGAGGAATAACTGAGAGGAGACCCAAAAAGGAGTTTCTTAGGAGTGGCTCCTCTGTTGAGCCTTGGAACAGGGGAGGGCTTATAAAAGGCATGGGTGAGGAGAGCACATTCCAGGCATGAGAGATACAGGGTGTACCTCAGCACAGAGGGAATGCTGGCATTCATGTGGTACTTTAAGGTTTGCAAAGTGCTTTATAGTCTCATTTTATCGGCACACCAATCCTGGGAGGTTATCAATCTCATTTTACAGCTGGGAAAACCGAGGCAAAGAATCTTGCCCTGTCCCATATAGCTTATATGAGGCCAGATCTGAACTTGGGCTCTATTATGCCAGTTCACTCATATTTGATTTGTAACCCCATTTGGTGTTTTCTTGGCAAGGATTCTGGAATGGTCTGCCATTTCCTTCTCCAGTTCATTTTACAGATGAGGAAACTGAGGCAAACAGCTAGTAAATGTCTGAAGGTAGATTACTCAGATTTTCCTGACTTCATGTTTGGCACTCTACTTTGACAGCTGCCTCATTATACCACTTAGCTGGTTCCAAAAGTACAATGTGAAGGCTGAGGTCAGAGAATAAATAGCTAGAATGCCAGTCTTACTGGAACATAAAACATTCTAGAGGGGTAGTGGAAGTGGAATAAAATGTCTAGAAAGACCCAGCCAGCTGGAGCTCCCCCTTCCCCCTACTGCTCTAGATAGGTATGCTTTCTCTCCTTTTATGGAACTTTAAAATGATCATAATAACAGCTAACATTTGTAGAATGATGTAAGGTATGTAAAATGCTTGACATCACTTGGCTCTTTTAATCTTCATAATCACCTTGTGACAAAGGTACTAGATGTATTATTATCCACATTTTACAATAAAGAAAGCTTCACTTGCAGATGAAATTACTTTGCCCAGTTACATAGCTAGGAAGTCTCCCCTATTCAAATTATCTATGCACATCTTTCAGGATCCTTAAACTGGAGTTTGTGAACATAAAAAAAAATTTTTTTATAACTGTCAATTAATTTCCTTTGTAACCTTATGTATTTTATTTTATATGCTTGAAAATACTATTTTAAGAAGTTGTATTTGGGTTCCGCTAGATTGCCAAAGGGATTCATGACTCAAAGGAGGTTAAGAACCCCTTCTATTAGACTGGTTTCCAAGAAGGTAGAGAGCCTATCATTCTTTTTGCTGTCTGCTTCTCCTTAGAATGCTCTCCTTTTCAATCCTGTATGCC
Source organism: Myrmecobius fasciatus (assembly GCA_023553655.1). Lineage (NCBI taxonomy): Eukaryota > Metazoa > Chordata > Mammalia > Dasyuromorphia > Myrmecobiidae > Myrmecobius > Myrmecobius fasciatus. The sequence goes on along the minus strand of JAJPUD010002127.1, from coordinate 156,608 downwards.
CTCCTACTTTCAGCTTGGACTGAACATCCATCAGTCAGCAACATAGATTCACTGAACATCTGCTGTTTTTAGCCTATTGTAAGACATTGTGGGGGATCCATAAGAATTCTCAAGGGACTTGTCTAGCTCTCAAGACAAGACAAAAAGTTAAATGGTAACAGAAGTGAGCAACAGCACAAGAGATGTTACAAAATGCAAGATTTTAAATAGTAAAATGTACCATTTGTACCACATTTGAGGAAGGACTTTGAAAATTTGAAGGCCAAGAATGCTTCTATAAAGCTGATGACTTGGCAGACTCTGCTGAAGCAACTGCAGATGGTTAGCCTGGAAAAGTGAAGACTTAGGGGAGCGATGTGTCTTCAAATATTTGAAGGATTGTCCTTGGGAAGAGGGATTAGATTTATTAAAACCAAAGGGCAGAGCCAGAAATAATGGGGAGGCAGATTTAGGCTGAGTGACCGAGGCAAGTCATTGAATTTCTAAGCATCTCAGGCAATCTTCGGTTTGACTAGTATATTACAAGCATTAATTCATAAGAGTCTGGGTTCTCTGATGCTTAGTGCCTGCCTGTGTGACTAGTAAGTCCCCTTCATCTCTTTAATTTTCAGTTTCCAAACCTGTAAAATACAGGGTTTGGACTAAATACTCTCTGAGTTCATTTCCAGTTCTAAATCTTCGAGATAAAAAGCTTAGCATAGTAACCATCGGTGTAGTAGGGGATTGACAAATGCTTGTTTCTTTTCTTTCTCCCCCCCCCCATTTTATAAATCACAGGCTGGTTGAAATTTGCATTGGTGGAGGGGTTCCCACAATGAAAGTTCCCCATGCTGATGAAATCACTTAATTTTTGCCTATTTAGAACACTGTCCTAATAATCAGAACTATTGGAAAGTAATGAGCTTTTCACCACTACTCTTCACAGAGAGTAGATGCCCATTTGGGAGATAAGGATACATGTCCGGCTTCGGGTTGGGATCGTTTGGGTTAGATCTCTTTCAGCTCTGTGACTCTTGACTTTTTAAACCCGGGGACTCCTAAACCAGATGGGTGGGGGAGGGGAAGGAGACCCGCGATTCGAGCATTGCCAAGATTCGTCCTGATAGAGCAGGCGCTGAAATGCGATTTCCACCGCGGCCACAGGGAGGCGTCCGGGAGCGGCTCGACTACTTCGTCCAGAGGCCAGCCGAGGTTTCCGGGGACAGCAACTCTGGTCTCAGCCCACGCAGATTTAACCGGAAGATATAACCGCGACCCTTGGAGGGGAAGGGCGGATGCTCTGGAGCCTGTTCGGCCCTCCGCAAAAAGGGAGGGATCAATTGCCATCCGTACCCAGGCGGGAATCTGAGACAGAGGTTCCAACAACCGGTCCCCAGCCTACTCCCGGGGCTGGAAAACAAACCAGAACACATGATAGGCCTGGTTCTCGAACGGTACAATGGGAATCGTAGTCTTTTATAGACCAGCGCTGGAAGGGACCTTGGAGGTCATTAAACGCAACATTAGGCAGCCAAGTTAAAGGTTATTTTTACCGAAGAAGAAACCAAGGCCGAAATTAACCAGTGCAATCGCTTTACTTTTCAGTGGGGTAAGGGATCTTGGAGGAAGGAATGGGACTCCCCTGTCTCTCTCACATCCCTACCCCATTAAGGTGACGCAGCAACTCTGTAGCAGGGTAAAAATTCGAACCCGGGTCCTGTTTCTCCCAATACAGGGATCTTTCTATTACATTTGGAGGCAACCTTTTTTCGAAAGAGATTGTTCATGTCTAAAATGTGATCCCCCCGCGGCATCCCTTTTAGAAGCCCTGTTCTGTGGCCTCGCAGTTGGCCAGTCCTACGGAAAGGACCGCGATCCTATCAATCAACTTTGTGGCCAGGGCTCCCATTTCCGGAAGTATATGGGTCGGGGTGCTTCCGTTTGGCTTCCAGTGCTCGATTGAGCAGGCGCCAACCCCAGCCCTCTTCTTTCCCCCCATCCTCCCCCTTCCTCCCTCCACCTCCTCTCCCCCCCCCCGTCCCCTCCCCGCTTGAGACTTGTAGCACTCCCTTTTAATCCCTAGGTAGTTCGCCCGCCCCCATCTCCACCCCTTCCCCATCTCCAGTTTTGCCGAGCTTCCTCAATGGAAAGGACGAGCTTCTCTCTCCGGCGCTATTCAGACCGAGGCATCTCTGAATTCTCTCTTTTTATTAAATCCAGAGCTTTCTATGCAGCCTCGGGGGAATCGCCACGTCCTCGTCTTCCTTAAGCTGCCTGCGGGTTCGAGGGCTGGAGAAGGTTCTGTGTCCCTCTCTCACCCTTACCCCATTTCCTCATATAGCCAGAACCGAGGGCTCAGGGCCCAGGAGCCCCAAGCCATCCAGGGGGACCCGTAGCTGTACTTGGGGCTCGTCCCGCGCTCCCTGCCTGGCCCGTGAGAATCTGTACTAGCAGATCAGTGGCCAGTGTGTGAGACGGCTCCTCAAAACCTATGGTCAGCAGCTGCTGGTATTCCCCCGGGGGCTGAGAGCACAGGATCCTGGCGGGAGGGGGAGGGGAACATTTTCGGTTTGTTTCTGGCAGCCTGAGGGAAATCGTGGGAATAACGGGAATGGAGCTCTGATCCTCCCCCTGCACCACCTGCCTCCCTCGATTGTGGCTGGGGCTCAAGAGTTGCCGATGGACGTGCAGGGGATGGGGAAGGGGTGAGAACACAATCTTGCTCCACCAATTTTTTGAAAGGGTTTCTACAAAGTATTTAGAAAAGATGATCCCGCCCCCCCCTTTATTTTTTCTTTGGGGGAAAAACTCTGGAGATTAGGTTTTTGGAGATAGGACCAGATCTTCAAACCAGCCTCACTCCCTTACCAGGAATAGATATCAGAAGAACCATCTTGTCCTGGGCCCAGGGGCACCCAGCGCCCAATGGACCAGAGCTTTTGAATCTGGGCACAAGAGTTGGCAGGACTTTTGCCGGTGTCCTCCCAAGTATCTCGGTAGCACAGGAAGTAGCTTCGGGAAAGGGAAGGAAAGGATAGGATGTAGATGCTGACAGTATTTACAATCTGGCCCCTGGATCTTTCTTTTGGATCCCGAAGAGGGAAGCAGTGGGGAGTTCATCACAGGTTGAAGTTTTTGTGAAGAGGGACTTGAGCAAAAATAGCATCTTCTCTAGCAGTTTTTTAGGCTTTCCCCAATAGGATTCTGAATGAGCCAGTGTAAGTATTATTATTCTCATTTTGGGGTAGGGAAACCTGAGCTTGGAAGGCTAATTTATTGGCCACAGTCATACTTCTAAGTCTCGGGTAGTATAAACATTCCTCCTCATTTTAAATATTAGAAAACAGGCCCAGGAAACTGAAGTGATTCATCTCCCTAATACCAGAGCTGGAAATTGAAGCCAGGTGTTCTTGACTTCTAATCCAGAGCTCAGGCCACCTTTTGTTGGAAGGATGCTTTTGTTTGGATTTTCTCTAGACTAGGGAGACTGGGATTTTCATTAGGAGTGAAAAGTACTCGGGTTTTGATTTGGAAGTCTTTTTCTGAAGGAAGATAATTTTAAATGGTAGTGATAGTAAGTCAGGGAGACTCACTATTCTACATGAGGCCCATGTCCCCTGTTGTTGGTCTCAGGACTAGCTTCTAGATTCCAGCGCATCTTCTTGTACAGGTATCGGGGAAGTCGGCCAGCTGTGTAAGGGGCTGGAGAGCAGTATCGAAAAACTGAAACTTGATGGGAGGGGCCCAGGGAGAATTTTCCGCAGAAAAAACAGGAGACACTGATGGGGTTGTGAGACAGAAGAGCAAGGATTATAAGTCTTTAGAGATCATTGAATCCAAATCCCCCAAACCCACTACCAATCCCTTGTGATCTACAGAGGTTCAATAACTTGCCTAAGACCATAGATTGAAATTGGAAGAACCCTTAGAGGTCATCTAGTACTACCTCATGTTACTGAAGAAACAGAGGCTCACAAATTAAACCATTTCCTCAGGATTGAACAGATGGTATTTGAAAAGATTTGAACTCAGATCTTGCTTTCCACTCCATCTAGTACAGCTAGAATTTGAACCCGGACTGTCTCTCAATCTAGTGTTCTGTTTTTGGTTTTTTTTTTTTTTGATTCATCAGAGCTCACAAAAAGTGCTTTCCCTTGAACAACTTAAAAGTGGTACAAGTAGTTCTGTTTTACACATGAAGAACTATGTGTAGTGACTTGGTCAGCTAGGAAATATGAGGGCCCATATTCCAGTGGGCTGACAGTGAGCTTTCAGTGACCTGAAGTGTCCAAGCAGAGGATATTTGGCTCAATGGCTGGAGGATTCAAAGGGGCTGGTTAGAGGTGACCTTCAGAGAGAGACCTATTTAGTTAAGAGATTTATGAGATGGAAGAGTCAAAAGGGGTGGGGGAGGGAAGTACCTAGGACCATATTCTCGACCCAGATTTCCTTGTTTGTCTCCCTTCCCCCAACCCAGTTACCTGAGGGGATCAGTCTCTTCCAGTACCACAAACCCGAAGGAGGCATACATAAGCACCAGCTGCTCCAGCCTAAGGGCCAGCTGTTGGGAGATTTCTAGCAGCTGGAGGAAGAGGACAGTACATATCAACCCAGATGTGGCTCCTCCCAATTGCAGAGGAAGGCAGTTCCCCACCCTATGCCCAAGCTCCTGATCCTCACTTTTCCCCAGGAACTAGGGTATGGGCCCGGATCCAGCTCCCCTTCTGCTGACTCACCCTTTTCCGAACTAGCTCTTGTAGGGCCCCATGAATTGGGGGCATGCCCCTGGCAGCAGACTCCAGGTACAGGAAGTAAGGCTGGCACATCTGCAGGAAAGTTGGCATCGCCTTGGCCAACTGCTCCTTCTGAACCCGGTCCCTGCTGGGGAGGGGCACAGCCCCACTTGGTCATGGGAGGAGCTCCAGCTTGGGCTTCCACCTCACCTGCTCCGCCCACAGCACCCATCCCCCTTCTCCTGATCCCCAGGATAGCCAGGCAGTCTGGTCCCATCACCTGTAGAGCAGGTAGCTCTGGAAATCCTCCGCTTTCTTGAGCAGGTAGCGGAGCTGCTCTGTGATGGGACTGAACATACTTTCTAGAGGCAGTAGCGCAGGGCCAGGGGCAGGGGCTTGGGGAGGGCCAGGCAGCGAGGCTGAAGCCAGAGGTTGCCCTGGGACAGGCCCCCCGGGCTCAGCATCTGCGGGAGCCCCTATTCGACTAGGGACAACAGGCCAAGGGGACTCAACTCCACCGTGCGGGGTAGGGGCGGGTCTGGGGACCGAGTCTCCGGCTGGGAGGGTGTCTCGGACTCCGGTAGGCAAAAGTCCCCCGAACCAGGGCTCGCTGGCCATGGGGAAGATCACTGGGGAGGCCGCACTGGGCCCTCCTCCCCCAGTAGGGAACCGCCCCCCCAGCTTTCCGGGGCAGCAGCCTCCCGGGCTTTCTGCTCGCCGACTCCCACTACCACAGAAGGGAGGTCGGGGCCGGGGGCCGGGCCTCATTTGAATGTCAACACGCGCCAGGTCAGGGTTGAGCTTCTCTCCCAGCGGCCACGCGCCGCGGAATAGCACGCTCTAAGCTCCAAGTTCGGGTTCACAATATATACACCTTTGCTGCCTCACTCTCCTAGTCAGAACCATAGAGACTCTGCCGTCCTGCCCTTTCAAAAGAGCTACCGCCATCCTCAGAATTTCCCCGGGAACTGGCAGTTGCTATTCTCATGTTAAAGTAGGAAACTGAAGCCCGGGGAGGAAAGGCAACTTAGAAACAAAACGACCGGGCTGGAAGGGACCTCTAGCCATAATCGATGGTTAATGGATGGCAGATGAACCTTAATTTTCAGGTGGGAAAACTGCGGCCCAGAAGGGTAATGATATCATAGATGGGTCCATAGATGGAAGGAGGATTTAAGAGTTCATTTAATTCAACCTCTACTTTACAGATGACTGACATCCTGGACTAAAAACAACCTTCCCAAAAAGATATAAGGAAAAGGACTAGGTGGTCTCTAAGGCCTCTTTCGGCTCCATATCCTAACAACAGTAGGGCAGGAACACTGGATTTGGAGGCAGAAGCGATAAGAGCTAGAATTTATTGAGCACTTTTAAAAGGTTGGCAAAAGTGCTTTACAAATGTTAACTCATTCAATCCTGGTCAGGTCCTCATCCTGGTTTTCTCTTTTGTAAATTAGGAGGTTGGACCAGATGTCTTAAGGCACCTTCTACAACTCCAGCCTAGGATCTGATAATGATCTCCCATTTTCCCCCTAATGACAGAGTCCAGTAAGGAGGAGATCCCCTTGCTCAACCCCCCATATCAGGCAGGTGCATGAATATAGACACATTTAAACAAAAACACACATACATACAGAGATTTTTCTTTTAATTTTATTTAAAAAACCTCAGGTGCAATATTAAAAAGCAACTTAGCCAGAGCAACAACCAGAAAGAGAGAGAAAATGAGAAAAAGAGAGGAAGGAAACAGGACAACCCACCACTTCAACCCTGGACATCTCCAAGGCTGGAGGACTGAGGCTGGAAGGAAAGGCATTGGGATCAGGGGAACAGGTGGGGTGAGAGGGAAAGGCCAGTCCAGTTCTGTCCTTACTTCCTCAGGGTGAAACATTTACAAAGGTGAAGTCTGGCTGAATTGGGGGAAGGGCTAGGGAAAAAGGAGGGCTTTCCTGCCCCTCCAAAGGAGTCTAGTGTGAGGGGGTGTTAGGGTCCCCTCCTGGTATGCTGCAGGAACCTGCATCTGCCCCTGCCATCACCCCCAGCTTGGAATGCAGGATGTGGATAGGAGAAAGATACCTAGAGTTAAGGGAGAGAAAGTTGGGGAGGGGTGACAATGAGGCGCCTGCCTCCCTGGAATCTCTTTGGGGAGTGTGTTGGGAAGTGGGTATTCTCCCCCTTAGGGAGTTCCTGGATGCTAGGGACTCTTAGGCAGATGGGGTACAAGGGAACTGAGGGAAAGGAGTAGGGAAAGCTCAGGGGGTTACAGAGGGGTGGGGGCTCAGCCAAGAAACCCATCAGGGTCATCATCTTCAAAGTGGCCCTGCTGAAGGACCTTGATGTGATGCTCATAGATTTTGAGGGCTGGCCCCAGGCGGATTGAGAGGCCAGTTAGCACATCCGTGCGCTGCATCAGCAAAAGGGATTTCCCGTCAATTTCCTGAGCAGAGGAAAGAAGCAGAGCTCACTTGGATTAGGCTGAAACTCCCCCCAATGCCCCTTTACATACATGACACCTTTCTGGTTTGTTGTGAGATTACACTGATCATTTAGGGGTGTGTGTGTGTGTGTGTGTGTGTGTGTGTGTGTGTGTGTGTGACACGAGATGTAAGGGCAAGGGACCCAGAGAAGGAAGCAAGGAACCCCAGGGGATGCTGGCTTCAGCAGAATAGAGGTCTCACCTGTTCCTGGAAAGCAGAAGCCTGTTCAGGGAAGCCAGCCTCAGTGAAATACTCTACCACATCCATCACTGTCCACTCCACAGGATCAGATGGTTTTTCCTTTCTACCAGAGCTATGGATGCCCAAACAGACCATAACATTGTCATCATCCCATCTAACACTACCAAATATTCAACATGTGAAAATTCTTTGTAAATCATCTTCTCATTTCATCCTTGTGTGGCAGATAGGGGTGGGACGGGATAAGGATTACAACTCTTATTTCAAAGGAGGAAACTGAGGCTGGGGGGGGGGACAGGGAAAGGAGAGGAAGTTGAAAGGTCATAAGATCTGGGTTTGACTGTCAGTTAAATAAATGTTGAATGTATTCAGCCCTTGGGATGAACAGGTGATGTTACTGCCCTTCAAAAGTCCCACCATTGCTCATAACCTTGTAACACAGTTAATGATACCCACTTTCTAGTTTCTGAGTGTTTGTTGAGAAATTAGTATGACCAGGGCAGCTAAGTGGCACAGTGGATAGAGCACCAGCCTTGAAGTCAGGAGGACCTGAGTTCAAATCTGACCTCAGACACTTAACATTTTCTAGCTGTGTGACCCTGGGCAAGTTACTTAACCCCAATTGCCTCAGCAAAAAAAAAAAAAGTATGACCAAGTCTGTGATTCTACTTATAAAATACTGTTGTCTTTCACTGGACTCCCAGGGATCAGCTCTGACCCCAACTCAACATTAGACCCAGCCTCAAGAGACAAAAATATTCACTGACTTACGAGCAACCAAAAGGAGTTCCATCAGCACTGGGCAAGGCTGGCTTTCCGGGGGGCAAAGGCACGGGTGAAGGAGAATCTGGACCTGTGGCAGCTGAGGCTAAGGTAAAAAGGGCATACTGGTCAGCTTTTTATCCCTCTATCCTCCCTCCCTAGACATATCCCAGTACTAAAAAGAGCTCTTCTGAATTCCTTTTCTTCCAAATCTACCTTGTTTCCCAAGGGACCCCACCCACTTTAGAAAGTACTCCTCTATCACAAAAGGAACTTCAGTTTCTGGAACTTCTTTCTTACCTGAACCCCCTTCCATCTTCACCACTCCCACTGGGAAGGCCTCCCTGGTTCCATCTGCTAGGGCTGAACGGTGACCCTCATCCTGACGACCTGGTGCTATGGAGGAGCTCCACTCCCTGGGCCTCTCTTTCCCACTTTCCCGCTGGCCAGTCTCTCCATTGTACTGGTTTTGCCCACCGTGGGCACCCTCTCCCTCAGGCACCTCAGAACCCTCTGACAAAGCAGACACCTCTTCTTCATCCTCTTCTTCTTCCTCCTCCCTCAGGGACTCTTCCCCGGACTTCTGTGGGGAATGAAGAGAGTTTGGAATGTTTTCCACAATCTTTTCTCATCTATATTCCCTAGATGTCCTCATTCTATTTGTTAGACTTGAAAGATAGGGGCTGTCCAGATTTCTGGGTCCAAAAGTTGACTTCTGCCCTTGGGATTCTTTAACATGTTCCAGGGAATTAACTCCTGGGAACCCTGACATGACCTCCTTCTCCAGTCCCAAACCAGACTGTCTGTCCCCAGAGCTTCTGATCTATTTCGGGGGGGGGGGGGGGTAGGACACATTTATTGACCCCAAGACCAGGCCCTTCTGGGTGCTTAGCCCAAATCCCTTCCCTTCCACCCTTGGCTTAGGAGGAGCTTGGAGATTCTAAGCTCTTACTGGTCATGGATCTCTCGTTCTCATAAAAACACCCTTTCACTCTCCACCGAGACTGATCTCATCCATCCTTTGCTATCTCCCGATCCCTCCTCCCCAGTGTAATCTCTCCTCCAGTCCTGCTTTCAGCCTCGGTCACCCCGGACTCCTTTGCTGATCTTCCCCTTCCCATGCAGGACTTTCATTCCCAGTCCTAGTCTTACCTTGGTTCGGGCTGCTCGGGAGCTAGTGGCAGGAGGCGCCCTTCCCGAACGATCGTTGCGGGGCAGGGCAAGACCGGCGATGCGGGTGCGCTCCAGACGGCCTCGGGCAGCCGCCGCTTCCTCCTCCAGCAGCAGCCCTTGCACGCGCCCGCGGGTCAGCCGGCCTCCGCCGCCGCCACTGCCCCCGAGGTAGCGCACCACTTCCCGCAGGCTCACGGGCCGGGCTGGTCCGCTCCGAGCGTCTGGCGCGTCCGGGGGCCGCCGGTCTTGCCCTGCCCCGCAACGATC
>JAJPUD010002127.1:82812-137016 GCA_023553655.1 Myrmecobius fasciatus | reverse complement strand
GGCACGGGCGCTGGCGACCGGGTTCCCCCCCCACCCCCCGCCCCGGGCGGCGGCGGCGGCGGTGGCAGCGGTCGCGGGCTCAGCTAGCTCCCGTAGCCCCGCTCCCCCCCACCCCCCAGCCGGCTCCCAGCTCCCGGCTCCCGCGTCTCTCTCGAGCTCGGCAGGGGAACCAGAAACCGAGTCCGTGGCTGCCTGAGACGCCCCTCGGTCCCCGCACCCCACTGCCCATTGGTCCCCAACACCTTGACTGACGGCCCCGCGCTCACCATTCATTGGTTCAAGACAATCCTCCCGCCTTTTCATTTGTCCCCGACCCAATGACGCCAGACGCGGTGTACTCATTAGCTATTGATCCAAAAACCATCAACCGGGCGGGCCATATCCCTTCATTGGAGACAGATTTTCATTGCGTCACCGGCCCCACCCCTCAGACCTTTGGATTGGTAGTGGCGAGGCTGCTGGCGTTTTATTTATAGAAGGTTGGGACGGGCTCTCCCGGGAAGGTTCGGTGTCAATCCAGGGAGAAGTGGGTGGGGCAAAGCGAAATCTTGCAGGCCCCAAAGAATGGATAGAGGCCGCCCTTGTAGAGGCCCGGCCTGGACAGACAAAGTGAGGATCCCGAAAACCAGTCCCCTGAACACTCCCTTTCCCCCAGATAAGAGCCATAATATATATGACCTGGACAGCCAGCGCCCAACTGACAAACATTAGGAGCCCGCATTACAAGGTCAGAGCTCATCTGGATTTTTCCCAGCAGGATAGATCCCTGATCTGAGCACCCATTCTTTAATAATGTTCCCAGGCAGCTGGACTAGGACTAGGCCTTTTAAAGGATAGCTGCCAAACCCAAACAATGTTAACATCCTTCAAAGATCACCATCCCCCAACAGTGTAGGAAGTGAGAAAGTGGAAGCACAGTGAATTAACTGCAAGACAGAATTTATTACATGAAAATAAATGAAAAGGACAAGTAATTTGGGAGTCCAGACCTCTTAGAGTATGCCTGGTTCTGGTATTTCTAATCAGGGTGATGGATGACTAAAACATTTTGCAAAGGGCAAAGTGCTGTAATAGCTAAAGGGGCACCTCACCTTTATTAGTAGCTTTTTAAAACTTACATTGAGCAGAGCCCTGCTCACCTAGGCTTGTAAAATAGTCTTGCACCCATTCCTGCTTGCTTCTGCCTTTCACAAAAGAAATCACAAGTACTAGCTTGTTTCTTAAGATTAGTTAACAGCACCACCTGTGAACCTACTATATAACTCTAGCATACTCTCCATTCAAAGCCCCAAAACTGTGTCATAGTAAATTGACAGATCACACCCCCATCTTAAAGGCACTCTGCCTGGAAGCAGATTTAAATAGTTCTTGAATGAGGAGCTGTTATTTCTCAGTTTTAGTGCAGAAAACCAAATGAAGTTAAAGAAAAGAGGTATTTTTAAAAGGAGTGAAAAGTAAATCCTGGGGCAGCTAGGTGGCGTAGTGGTTAGAGCACCAGCCCTGAAGTCAGGAGGACCTGAGTTCAAATCTGGTCTCAGACACTTCCTAGCTGTGTGACCCTGGGCAAGTCACTTAACCCCAATTGCCTCAGCAAAAAAAAAAAAAAAAAAAAAAAAGTAAATCCTTTATTTCTCTCCACAACATCCGCTCTCATCCCCAGTTTCAGCAAATTTTCTCAAAAGGATTAGTTGATGTTTGGAGGCTAAAGTAGGGAAAAAGAAAATCACTCCAGAACAGCCTAAGTGCTTTTTTATTTCTCTAATTACCATAACTTTTAATAAAAAAACCTTTTAATATACAAATTGCATATGCAACAATAGCCATAGGAACAATAGATCAGAGGGAAAGAACTGAGGGCTGGGGGATGCTTCCATGTGCACAGAGCCCTCTTTTCCTTTGAATCCAAAACACAAGAACCTATCCTTCTGAGAAATCATATGGCCTCAGAAGAGGTTAAGTGCAACCTTTTGGCATTTACTCCTGGAGTTAAGGGATATGGGGGTATGGTTTGCAGTTATTTCTGCCCAGAGACAATCAGTTGGTTAGTTCTTGATCATATCCTCTGATCCAGCCAAGAGCTGAATGAATCATATCTGAGTCGAATTGCCACCAATAAAAGGAAGAGGATGGCCTTGTCTTTAAATAGTCCTTCAAAACTTCATTCTTGGCACCTACAGGAATGGGCCTTTCCAGGAATTGGCAAGATGGAGGCAGGAATAAGAAATCCCAACTGGAGAAAGAATGGCAATTGACATACAAAGTCATTTATCAAAATTGATGGAGCCCAAATTCCACCAAGATTATTAATGAGTACCTCCAGAAAGTCAGGGGAAATCATTGATTGAAGATAGTTGGAAAGGTGAAGAAACTAAGGAAATAATACAACATAAGGGGGGGGGAAGATCTCCAGTTATAGGTCAAAAAGTCTATTAGCAGGAAAAAAAGAAAAAAGAAAAGAGAGAAAAAAGAAAAACCCACCCACAAAATATCTCTGCAGAGTCATAGTTCCCAAAAAGGCTAGGAGAAAAGACAAAACTCAAAATGAGTAAAAGAGCTAAAGTACCATCTGTTCTGCAAACCTGTAAGAAAATAGGTAAACAATTTCTCTGTGTTGAACTAATGGACATACCAATGACAGGTTTTCCTTCCCATAAGGACCAGTTTAACTGGCTTATAGATACAGTTCTAATCCAAGTCCTCCAGGCTTGCCCCTAAAACTTTCCAGAAGGGAGAACAAAAAAAACATTCACTTGGCAGAGATCCAGGTCCATCATACTGCTTTGGACTTATTTTCTCCTAGTTAGATGCAGTCCATGGAGTTTTCAGGAATGATACTGGGGACATGGTCCGGAAGATCTAGACCTTTGGTTGGGGGACAACTCAGCGGTAGTCCCATACTTAAGACAGGGTCTTGATTTTCAATGTCCTCCAATTTGTCTGTGGTACTGTCCCAGTTGATATGGAATCGTGTTACTCTGGGATTAGAAGCCAAGATGTTTCGTTGGAGCTAGAAAGGAAAAAGTGAGCCTCATCAAAGACAGTATAGCAAAAACCTGCCTTTATTGCTATTTTTTACATGCCTCTATCCTCCCTTCCCTCAAAGGACAAATCCAGGAACAGTGAACTTGAAAACTGTACAGTGATAGGATGTCTAGTACTTTTCCTTTTTCTTCCAAACTCTATCTCATGTCAGCCCAATCCTAGCATACCATTTGTTCAATGCTGGGAGTCAGATGTTGCTGATAATTCTGCACAGCAAAGTAAGATCCTACTGGATATCCCTTTCCTAAATCTGGTTGAAAGGCTAGGCATGTGGCTACAACCTGAACAAGTTATGTGTTTTGACAAGAAATTTAAGCTACTTCCTGGAGAGGCTGGATAATATGATCCTTAAAGTACATTCCAGGATGGACATTAGATTATATGATTCTGCTGGCCTGTTTTTACCACAGACTGAATTGCTGAGACAAAAAAGTCAGGTATCTATGAATCAGAAAACCAACTTACCTGAGAGAAGTCTGGTTTTAGGGGTGGGTTCTCCCGAAGTTCAGGGTTTGTATATTCATTATTGACATAGTAGCCAACTCGGATGAACTCCTGTCCATGGTAGGTACAGGTTATAAGGACCACAGTTACACCCACTGCATCACTTTCTGGGATTAGGGAGGCATTAGGGGCATCTGCCTGAGGGAGCAAAACAAATTCTATGTTTCAGTATGCTTTGGGGGTAAAAAAGGGAAGTTTCCTCAGAGTTTAGTGCTTCTAATCACTAACCTCTTACCTGAAAGACAAACATGTGTCGCCCTGCTGGGACTGGCCCTACCAGTACTGAGTCTAGTATCTGGTCAAACTCCTCACTCTCTGCCGAACCCACATAAATGATTTTCCATTCTAGGTCTGAAAAGGAAAAGAAGAATGTCAAAAATGGCTCATGAAAATGGAAAGGCAGGGAGATGTCTTCTGACATTAATTAATCATTTATTCAATGCCTACCAATGTGCCAGGCATTGGGATACAAGAAAAAAGTGAGAGGCCCTGACTTTCAGAAAGTTTATTCTAGCAATGAAGATGTATATTAAAAAACATATACCTTGTGTTTTTAATAACCTTGAAAGGGAAGGTACTAGGTACTGAAGGAATACAGGAGAAACCTTATGCAAAAGGTAGCACCTGGATTTTCCAGAGGCAGAGGAGGAAGAGAGAGAAATCTAGGTATGGGGGAGGGGAAGAACATGCAGATGTAGTATCACATGTGTGGGGCAAAATATAGACCAAGGCTGGATAATAGTTTGAGCACAGGTGTGTGTTAAAAATAAGATCTAGCATTTATACATGGCTTTAAGAACACTTTACAGATATTATCTCATTTGATTTTCACAACAATTCTAGGAGGCAGATAATATTATTCCATTTTTCTGCTAAGGAAACTGAGGCTGATGGATATTCCTCGTTCAAGGTCATAGCTAGTAAGCATCTGAAACAGGACTCAAGCTCAGGTCTTCCTATTTCCAGGCCCAATACTTTATTTATTCTGCTGCCTAATTGCCTCTAAGGTAGTAAGTATATGAAGACTGGGAAGATAGGAAGGTGCAAGGTTGTGAAGAGCTTTAAATGCCTAACAGAGGAGTTCACATCTGCTCCTAGGAATAGGATATCTATCAGGGATAGAAAATAAGAGTTATACACAAACACTATAACAAGGATCAGGAGTAAAATTTATCAGAAAAAAAGAGTAGAGTTAGTAATCATTGATCTCAGACAAATTCAAATGTAAAGAAGGATTCAATCAAAAGAGAAATCTACACACATATATATATATAACACACCCACACACCCTGTGCTTAACTTAGCTTGCTTAGGGAAGGGGGTGGGTAGAGGAATGAAAAGGGGAAAAAAAGAATAATATTAAAAAATATATAGCAGAGAATAAAAGAATAATCTACAAGAAAGCAAAAAAAAAAAAAATGGACAATAATGAAAATATATTCTCTTCTATCATTACCTATGCTTTCTTGAAATACATATTGTTACATATTTCAAATCCTCCCTGATGTTCTTCTGGGCACATGACAATGTTTATTTATTTGTTTTTAATTTATTTTTAAAAATTTTCCTTTTCTGTTTTTTTCTAGCCTGCATTCTCTAATTTTGTATTTAATTTTAAATAAATAATATTTTTTAAAAGAAATAGTAGGGAGGTCCTGGAATTTACTGAGCAGAGGGTGAGATACTCAGGTTTGATCTTTAAAGAAAATCACTGATAATTGTGCCTAGGATGGCCATCTTAGAGACTAGAGACAAAGATAACAAATAGGAGGCTATTCCCTCCACCCCCTTTTAGATAAATAGGGTTAAATGACTTGTCCAAGGTCACACAGCTCATAAGTGTCTGAAGTCTTATTTGAAATCAAATCTTCTTGATTCCAAGGCTGGCATCATCTCCATTTGTAAATCCAGCTGGCCCTGGGAGGGTATTTCAATGGTCCAGACAAGAAGTAAGGAAGATTTAAAAGAGGGTGGTAACCATTGAAGCAGAGACAGAAAATGAATGTAAGAGATGTTCAGATAGAAATGACAAGATTTAACATACAATTCCAAACAAAATTTTTGAAGCTTGCCTTACACCAAAAATGCCACTTTCCTTCCCAAGTATAGAGATATATAGTCTAAATATTAGCAAGTGGCCTGGAATGTAACAGATTAAATACCTCCCAAAGAACATTAAAAAGTGAGCCAGATTTGGAACCAGGAGATAGGATTAAAAACCTGGGCTTCCTTTTCATTATGTGTCAAATGAAGGAGGTGGGCAGAGGTGGACTGAGTCCCTTTCAGCTCTAAATCTATGACCTAAAGTTAAATGCCAGCTTTTTGAGCAGCCCTGAGAATAATATTTTAGGTTCTCCTTTATAAAGTTTCTGACTTTCAGAGAGTTTGTAAGGATGAATGGAAAGACCAAGGCTGAATTAAGTAAGGCCCCATGTCATGGCTGAGGTATGCAGATACCAGGAGCCTAGGGTCATTTAGGGCCAGGCCTGCTACATCACTGGGCAGCAGGGAAGGTAACACATCCTCTTTGGCACAGAGAGATAAGTGCCACAGAGTAAATCCTTTGACAACTGGGCTAGAAATACTGGCTCAGGCCTAGCATAAGATTCTGCCAGAAAAGAGAGGGAGACAAGGCTGTTCCAAGAATTAGCAAATCTCCAAATCATTCAAATCTAGGCAAGAAAAATTATCATATCCACTTATGGAGAATCAAGCAGAATTTGAGGCCAATATAGTCAAGAAGCAGTTTTACTCTTAATTCGAAGTTCTCTAATATATATTAATACTGTCTCCTTTCACTTAAGGAAACAAGTACATTCAAGAGAAATAAACCACAACTGTTTCATAGGTCATTTCTCCTGTGAATGACTGCCAACCAAAGCAATTTTGGGGGGGAGTTTCTAGTATATCCAGGGCAAAGCTGTAGCAATGCAGAGGGATTTGGCAATTAAACCTGAAAACATTTTTGGATACCTTCAAGTTAGATGCTTGGGGAAAATTTTCACTTTCTATTAACTCCACAGGCAAAGGAATAGGTTAATAAGAGTACCAAATGGAAGTCAAGGTTGCTTCAGTGTATTCCTAGTTCATCAAGATTCACTGAGTAACTCTGAATGTGTGGAGCACCTTTTCTCAAAAGAGGGAGCTTTGCTCTTTGTGCCTCAGTCTTCTCATCTGGGAAATAGTCTTGGCTTTTATTTTCTTTAGTTGAAGGAAATTTCAAAGCACGTTCACTAGGGGATACAAAGTTACAATCTACTAAATACTTATTTTAAATGATATCTATCTTCCTCAAATCACACTAGCCTTTCTTCTAAAAGTACATTTTTAGAGTATGTAGGTAATGTTCTTCACAAACTTTTAAAAAAGCACTAGATAAATGAAATGTTTAAATATTACTGTTATTCTCAAATAACGGACCCCCAGTTCAAGGAACTTTCTGCTACTTTAGTAGGAGCAGTAGGAATGGCCCTAAGAACAAGCCTCTGGATACAGGGCAGGGCAGGGGTTCACTCTAATTCAGGCAGTTCTAAAAAAGAAGGCCGGAAAGAAATGCTCCACAGCGTACTAAGACAGTTAGGAACCACTATCTTGCAGGAGTAGATGGGAGACCACAAACTGGAGGGAGCTATCTCGGGTTTCAGTAATAGGTGGAAAAAGACAACAAATGATTGAAGGAGAGGGACAGGGATAACCTATTGGAGACTGGAAAATGGGAATTTTAACAGTAACGAAGACCCGGCAATCCCGCAGAATCTCAGGGCTGGCAGGAACCTCTGGCCCCGAGGGCTCCCTTTTCTAGTGCTTCTAGGAAAGCTTGAAAAAATTCTGGAATTTGTAATTTCCCAGAAGGTGGGCGCTATCACCTGGAGAAATCCAAAAGGGTTAAAAGGTCTCTCCTGGGGTCACCCAAGCTAAGAATCTCCCAACACACATTGAACTAGGAGCCAAACACCCAGGCGGAGTTATGGGGACTCCCATCAAAGTGAGACGCCCCCCTGCCCTCAAACCATGTACACTGTACTAAACTAAGAGAACGGAACTCTTTATTAAACTGTAGATTGGGTACTGGAGGGAAGCTTTAGGATGCCACGGAGACGATGAGGAAGCCCTATTTGTGGGAGTCGCTTAAAAGAGTCGTCTCCATCAGGAACACGCGGGGGCTAAGGTAGAGGGAGAATGAGAGATACCGTGGGGGGGGGGGGGGAGGACCGGGGCTCACCGTCTGCCAAGGCCTCGCTGCACTCGAAGCTGATCTCGAACTGAAAGGGGCTGTGGAAGGGGCTCGGGTTCTCCAGCACCGATACGTTCAGAACCGAAACTTTGGCCATGGCCTTGCGGAAGCAGGAAAGAGGGATGCCCTCTAAGCAGCAGCTGCTACCGCACTGCTGCTGCTGCCGCTCTCCCTCTCGCGTATGCTCCGCGCGGTTTCCACACCAGACTGAGGCGGCATTCCCCCTCCCTTCCCCCACTTCACCCGCCCCGCGCCCCCTTCAAATAGCCGGTTCCGCCTCTTGGCCAATCGGCTCCAACGCTTTCCTCGGCGCGAGCTTCTAGGAGCCAATACACAATCGCCCGTCGAAGCGCGTTAAGTTCTTTCCCAGCCAATCGGCTTCGCTCCCTCGCCGGCACGCGCGCGCCAGATTCTGCGCGGATCTGGGTGCTGGGGTGGGGGGCGGGGAGCGGTATTGAGGCTATCATCATCCCTCTTTTGGCGCCCCGGCGGGACCGCTCTCCTTGATGCCAGCCAATCCTCTGCGCCTCCGCCTAAGCAACAGACTTGTGGCAAAGCAGAGAGTGAGCGCGGGGATCCCTAGGGCCAATAGGCGTTTGGGGGAGGACCTTCTTTTCTTTTTTTCCTTCCGCCAGCGCTTCTTTTCCCTTCAGGGTACGGGGAGGGGCCGGGGAGAGGAAGCAGAGCGGCTACCTGCCGAGTGGGGGCGCGAGGCGCTAGCCGAACGCGGCGGAACGGGCTCTCCGATTTCCCGTAGTAATTGACAGGGGGGGGGGGGAAGCGAGTGCCCGAAGGGGATTGGTCAAACCAGTCTGGGGGGGCGGGAGCAGGCGGAAAGTGAACCCGTAAAGTGCTGAAGCGGCGGTTACGTTCCGGAGCCGCCTTCAGTGCGGCTGGCATCCTCCGCCCCTTGTGAGCGTCGTAGGCGTTTGGGCGGAGAAACTGGATAATCCCAGCCCTCCGCCCCGCTGTATCTTTCGTCGCCTTCGGGCCGTCCGGGTCTTCGCTTCACTTCCAGTCCACTCTAAACCGCAGCCGGAGTTGGTCCACAGAAGCCTTCGAAGGCCGCGGTGTCTAGAGCTGCAAAGGCCTTAGAAGGTCGTTTGATTCTACCTCTTGGAGATGGGGAGAAAGGAGGAAGCTGGGGCCCAAAGAGTGTGACTGCTCCAAGGTTGCTTAGGCAGCGAGGGGGGGAAGGGGGAAGAAAGGATCCTGGAAACCAGTCCAGGCCCTCGGACTCCGCGTCCGGCGTTATTGGCTCTTGCGTCCCAGTGGAAGTCAGTGGCCATAATGGCAATTGGAGCCAGCAGTGTCTTCCAACTGCATCCCATGGAGATTTGTAGGTATCGTCATATCTCCCAACTTCATAAATTCTGTTTCTTGTAGAGGACACCTCCGTGTTCCCAGTCACTCAGGCAAGAAATCTCGGAGTCTTCAAGGAGGTGGTGTCTCTTACCTTCAATATGGGGTCTGCCTCTATATCTACTCTTTATATACCTCTCCCTCCTGCCATAGTTCAGAAGTTCGTTAACTCTTGACTGGACTACTCCCATAACTTCCTAATGGGGTCCCTCCCTTCTCCAATTCATCGACCACATACTTTCAAAACTGATTTTCTCCTTTCTTCATGACTTTACACAGGTTACCCCCAAAATTTGAAACACTTTCCCCCTCATTTCTACCATTTGTTATACCTTAAGTTCCTTTAATGCTCAACTTGAGTTCCATCTTATGGAGGTCTATCCTGAAGTGCTTTTCCTCCTCCTCTGAAATTACTTTGTATATATTTTGTATTATCCATGTATGAATTGTTTCTTTCCAAAAAGATGAGAACTCATTGAGAGCAGTGAATCTTTGTAACCCTTAGTCAATTAATAGTTAAGCCCCTGTTTAGGCCAGGCATTGTGCTAAATTCTACCAACCCGGTGTTAAGAGTACCTGCTAAACCTAGCAGAATCCTTGGCACATGCTGGACTAAGGATGCAGAAATTTCGTATCTAGAGCTGTAGCACGTAGTGGATCCTTAGATAACTTGTCGAATGAATGAAATAATACAGACTTTGAGACAGTAAGAACTCGGTTCTAATTGTCTCTGACACAAGCTGTGTGACAATGAGCATATCATTTAACATAAACTCACTTTCCTCTTATGTAAAATGGTCAGTACTTATCTCATTTCCTCTTAGGACAGTTGTGCCTTGTACATTGTTGGTACAATTAATAATTTATTAATTATTGAATGAAAGAATGTTTCAGAAGATAATGTATGTTTACTGACTAAAGTACTAGATACATGTCAGTTGCTATCACTTAATATATGAAAAGTACCTGAAAAGAATGCAAAAATGAAAAATAATTTTTTAAGTATTGAGTATTGAAGTATGTTTAAGCACTATACTGAGATACAATTAAAAAATGTCTGCCCTCAAAGAACTTATGGTCTATTAAGAAGTGAGAATGGAATAGAATAGAAAGTGTAATGCAAGGCAGTATTTAATAGGGCAAAAAAAGGTTCATGGTATTCTAGGAATTTTTGAAGGGAAGATAACTAGAAAAATCTGATGTTCCAACCTCATTTCATAGATTGAGTATTGGAGGCTTGAGAGGGAGTATATCTTGACAAAGTTCACATAAATAACAAGTGGCAGAATTGGGATAATGACCGATTACAATTTTAAGTAAATTTAAACTTTCTCACTATGCTTTACAATTACATAACTATTGACTACTACAGATTTATGTTATATAACTTAAACTGGGCTCTCACTGCTGCTAGGCAATCTTTCTATACCTCCCTCATCAAGTTATCATCCCACTCTCCACAGTGTCTCTTCCAAAGTTTTTCTTCCCTTCTCAAACATCTATAGTTCTCCCTTCTCCTCCCCTCTCAGTTGAAATCCTTTCCTTATATTTTACAGATAAAATTGAAGCCATTTTTCTGAAATACCTTCTTTTTTCCTCATCTGCTACCCTTCAGATACTTCTGCCACTATCTCCTTCACCCCTCAGATCTGAAAAAGTAGCCTTAACTCTTTACCAAGGTCATTCCCTCTACTGAACTAGTGATTCTTTTCCATCCCTTCTCTTTCCTCAGATAATTGCCTTTGTGGTCCCTACTCAATTTTTTTAAATAAAAATTTTTATATTAAAAATCTATTTCCATATTAACCATATTTTTTAAAGCAAGAAAAATAAAAGAAAACTACTTCATTTTGCACTCTTGAGATCATCAGTTTCTCTCTGGAATTGTCTTAAATCACTATTAATCGTTGTAGCCATATCTTTCTTTTTTTAATTTTTATTTATTTTTAATTTTATTTTATTTGCAAAAACATGTATGGGTAATTCTTCAACATTAGCCCTTACATAGCTTTCTGTTACAAATTTTTCCCCCCAACTCCCCACCCCTCCCCTAGATGGCAGGATATCCACTACATATTAATTATGTTAAAATACCTGGCAAATTGAATATATGTATGCATATTTCCAAACTTATTGTTGTGCAAGAAAAATCGTATCTACACAAAAGACATATCAGATAAAGGAAACACAATGTAAGCAAACATCAATCAAGAGTATGAGAATGTTATGTTGTGGTCCACATTTCACATCCCTCTTTCTGGGTGTATATGGCTTTCTTCAATGAACAATTGGAAGTGGTTTGAAACATTTCATTGTTGAAGAGAGCCATGTCCATCAGATCTCATATAGTATTGTTGTTACCGTGTATAATGATCTCCTGGTTCTGCTCATTTCACTCAGCATCAGTTCATGCAAGTCTCTCCAGGCCTCTCCGAAATCACCCTGCTGGTTGTTTTTTACAGAACAATAATATTCCATAATATTCATATACCATAATTTATTCAGCCATTCTCCAATTGAAGGGCATCTATTCAGTTTCCAGTTTTTAGCCACCACAAAAAGGGCTGCCACAAACATTCTTGCATATGTGAGGCCCTTTCCCTCCTTTATGATTTCTTTGGGATATAAGCCCAATAGAAATGCTGCTGGGTCATAGGGTATGCACAGTTTGATAACTTTTTGAGCATAGTTCCAAATTGCTCTCCAGAATGGCTGTATCCGTTCACAGCTCCACCAACAATGCATCAGTGTCCCAGACTTCCCACATCCCCTCCAACATTCATCATTAACTTTTCCTGTCATTTTAGCCAATCTGACATGTGTGTAGTGGTACCTCAGGGTTGTCTTGATTTGCATTTCTCTGATCAATAGTGATTTGGAGCACCTTTTCATATGACTACAAATAGTTTTAATTTCATCCCCTGAAAATTGTCTGTTCATATCCTTTGACCATTTATCAATTGGAGAATGGCTTGAATTTTTATAAATATGAGACAATTCTCTATATATTTTAGAGATGAGACCTTTATCAGAACCCTTAAATGTAAAGATGATTTCCCAATTTATTGCTTCCCTCCTAATCTTGACTGCATTGGTTTTGTTTGTACAAAAACTTTTTAACTTAATATAGTCAAAGTTATCTATCTGGTTTTCAATTAAGAGTTCCAGTTCTTCTTTGGACATAAATTTATTTGTAGCCATATCTTTTATAGTTGATTATCATTACAACATTATTATTTCTCTGTACAATGATCTGGTTCTTCTCATGAGTTCTATATAGATATTTCCATGTTTTCTGAAACTATTCCCTTCATCATGTCCTATAGCACAATTGTATTTCATCACAATAATATGCCAGAACTTGTTCAGCTATTCCCACTTGATGAGCATCCCCTCAATTTTCAGGTCTCTTCTGCCATAAAAAGAACTGCTATAAATATTTTTGTGCATATAGGACCTTTTTCTTTTATCTCTTTGGGATATAGACCTAGTAATAATATTGCTGGGTCAAAAGGTTTGCACAGTTTTATAACTGTGGACCTAATTCCTCTGATGGGTGGACCAGTTCAGTACTCTACCAATAGTTCATTATTATTATTATTATTATTATTGCTGAGACAATTGGGGTTAAGTGACTTGCCCAGGGTCACACAGCTAGAAAGCATTAAGTGTCTGAGACCAGATTTGAACTCAGGTTATCCTGACTTCAGGGCTGGTGCTCTATCCACTGCGCCACCTAGATGCCCCCCAATAGTTAATTATTGCATCTATTTTTCCTTCATCCCCCTTGAGCATTTATCACTTCTGATAGGTATAAAGTGGTACCTAAGTTGTTTTTTAAATCTCTCCTTATTAGCTACTTTTTTTGGTCTTAAAAACATGCTCCTGTTTTCTCTCATCCTCAGAAAACTCTCACTTAATCCATCCATCTCTACTTCCATCCAATGAAAAAGGCTGCCAATAGTAGATATCTTCATGTTTTCTCCTTACTCTCTTCTTAACCCCTTATTGTCTGGTTTCACACCTCACCATTTTTCTGTCCAATTACCAGTGATAAAAATTGCCAACTTCAATGACTTTTTTCAATCCTCATTCTTTTTGACTTATCTGTGGACTTTGACACTACTGTTCACTCACTTTTTGATATTTTCTTTTGTCCAGGTTTTCTCCCATTTATCAGGTGGCTCCTAAGCTGTATTTGCTGAATCCTCATCCAGACCCTCCTGGTCCCTCTCATCCTATACTCTTCAAATGGTAATCTTATCAATTACCATAGATTTAATTACCATTTCTATGCTGATGATTCTCAAATTTACCTATTCTGCCCTAACCTCTTTGCACCTTCAAATGACAAATATCTCAGAAGTGGATGTCTGATAAACATCTTAAACTCAACATGTCCAAAACTGAACTCATTTTCTTTCTCCTTTAATTTCCCTCACTATATTTCCTATTACTATTGAGGGCCCCATCAGTCCCCCAGGCTAACAATCTAGGAGTCATCCTGGATTCCTTACTATCTTCCCCTTGCCCTCACCTCCATTTCCAATCTGATGGCAAAACTTGTTGATTTTGCCTTTGTAATATCTCTTAATATGTCACATTTTTTTTCTGTGCAGTCCTTTATTACCTGATACCTATACTGTTGAAATAGACTGATGGTGACTGCCTGCCTTAATTCTTTCCTCATTCCAATCTATCTTTTATTCTGTCACCAAAGTTATTTTCCTAAAGGGTTGGTCCAGCCATATTATACCTCTATTCAATAAACTCCATTGGCTCCATATTACTCCCAAGATTAATACCAGAATCCTCTGGCATTCAAAGCTCCTTATAATCTTATCTCTTCCCTCCCACTTTTCCAGGCTTCTTACATCTTACTTTCCACCATGTACCCTTTGTTCCCATGACATTGATCCCTGGCTATTCCACAACCCACACTTCATTTCTTACCTCTAGGCATCAGGCAGGCTTCATGACCCTGAATGTCATAGCCCCTCCTTATTTCTACCTATTGATTTCCTTGGCTTCCTTTAAAATCTACCAAAAAACTTTTGCAACTTTCTTAATTCTTGTGCTTCCATTCTTTGAATCATTTCCTATTTGTAAATCTACAAATTATTTCTTGTGTATATAGCTTGTTTGTACATATTTATTTACATGTTGTCTCCCCATTAGATTGTAAGCTCCTTGGTTGCCTCTCTTTGTATTGCCAGTGCTTAGCAATGTACCTGGCACATAGTAGATGTTTAATAAATGTTTATTTAGACTGTCCCTGTAACCTTTGGGAGGTGGGTAATATAAGTATTATCTCAGATGATTATAATTATTATCTCAGATGATGATAATCTCATTTTTCAGATGAAGCACATGAGAAAAGAGGAAATGACTAGCCCATAGTGACATGGCTAGGAAGTATCAAGAACCATAAATAGAACCAATATTTTCTGATACCAACAATCAGAGCCCTTTCCATTACACCCTAATACTTTCTTTTTGCCGAATTTATTGAGTATGTGACCTGAGGCAGGTCCCTGGGCTTTCAGTCCCCATTTTCCCTATCCATAAAATGAGGGAGTTGGATTAAGAGTAGGGGTCTTTAATCCTTTTTGTGTTATGAATATCTTTGGAAAATTCATTGTAGTACATGTAATGTCTTAAACTCTGCCCCCATGTGAAATTAGGCTAGTTTTTCCTCAAAAGGCATTGAGACTATTCTCACAATTTGGTGGGTTCAAAGAAATAAAGGTTTCAGTTGTTGATATGAATTCCTTGTCTTCTAGGTACAAAAAGTAGTGGATGGGGAGGAGCTCCAGGTGTCATCTATGAAAATTGACTGGTGAATCCTAATGAGCAACTCAGATAAGGGAGCTTTGCTCAGCTGGATAATTTGAGGTATTCTCAGTGCCCATTTTGGTCGAGTATTCTTCTGCTATGTCTAATGAATGATTTACTGTTAAATTACTTACAAGTTTCTAATTTTGATCCAGTATCAACAATTCATACTCCCACGGAACTGGCTTGAGTCAGATCTATTGCAGAATTCTGAAGTGAGCTACAGACTATTTCAGAATAATGTTTGTAAATATAATGTATAAGATTACAATTATGTTGAAATATAGTTAGCAAAATGTTCAAAACAAGACAAAGCCATACCCCAAATTAAGAATTTGGGGCTTAGAAAATTTCTTTTTCTTAATTTTTTAAGTTACATGTACATTTTTTAAAAATTTGCCTTTTTGGGGCAGCTAGGTGGCGCAGTGGATAGAGCACCAGCCCTGAAGTCAGGAGGACCTGGGTTCAAATCTGGTCTCAGACACTTAACATTCCCTAGCTGTGTGACCCTGGGCAAGTCACTTAACCTCAATTGCCTAAGCAAAAAAATAAAAAAAATAAAAAAAATTTGCCTTTTTGTCTTTGCTTCCCAGTTGAAGACAAAAATAAATAAAATCCCTGATATAAATATGTCTAATCAAGCAAAACAAATCATATTGGCCATGTCATTATTCACTTATTCACTTTTGAGTCCATCTGACAGGTAGGTAGCATGTTTCATTATTATTCTGCAATCGTGGGTGATAATTAATAAGAGTTTCTAATTCAAAGATTTTTGTCTTTACCATATTATTGACCTTATGTAAACTCTGCTCCTGGTTCTTTTTAATTTATTCTGTACCAGTTCCTCCAACTCTTTCCAAGTTTCTCAGAAGTTAACCCCTTAAAATTTCTTAAAGAAAAATAGTATTCTATCACTTTTATACTATAACTTGTTCAGCCATTCCCCAGTTTATAGATACCCCCTCAGATTCTCATTTTTGTCATTTGAAAATGAGCCATAAGTAGTTTTATTCATGTTTAAGTTAATTTATTTTATTTTAAGATTATTCTCTTAATCTACCCTCTGATCCTTTTCTTCTCTTTCTCTTCTAGTTCTCTTGAGTAAAATGTATTTCTGCACCCAATTCCCCACTCCCCCTCCTCTCTCTTACACTATCTACTAGCCCACACTAATTACATAAAATAATTTCCCCTAATCTTCCTTTTCCCTCTCACCCCTTCCTCTTTTTTTCCATTCTTTTCTCAAGATCACCACAATACAGCAGAACTTCTCCCAGGCCATCTGCTAATTAGACTCTTATGCCCTTTGATGATAAGGTTCTAAAGGGATATTTTATATATATTTATTGTAATTTCATATTTGAAGTAAGCTGTTTATCTTTGTACAGACTCTTCTGGTTGTTGATTCGTGTTTACCTTTTTATACTTCTCTTTACTCCTGTGTTTGAACTTCAGATTTTCTATAAAACTTTGGTCTTTTCATCAGGAATTCTTGAAAATTCTCTATTCCACTAAAGATTTTATTTTTGCCCCTGTAAGATTATACTCAGTTTTGCTGGGCAAGTTATTCTTAAAAAATAGCTTTTTCTTTTTCAAAATACATGCAAAGACAGTTTTCAACATTTCTCCTTGCAAAACCCTCCCACTCCTCCACCTCCTTTCCTCTTCCTTCCCTCTCCTCCTCCCCTACACAGCAAATAATCCAATTTAGGTTAAACATATGCAATTCTTCTAAACATATTTCCACATTTATTATGCTGTATAAGAAAAATCAGATCAAAAGGGGGGAAAACAAGAAAGGGAAAAAAAGCAAGCAAACAACAAAAAAGGTGAAAATACTATGTTGTGTTTCACATTCAGTCCCTATAGTCCTCTTTCTGGGTGCAGATGGCTCTCTCCATCACATGTCTATTGGAACTGCCCTGAATCACTTCATTGTTGAAAAGAGCCAAGTCCATCACAGTTTGAGCATCATATAATCTTGCTGTTGCTGTAGACAGTGTTCTCTTGTTTCTATTCACTTCACTTAACATCAGCTCATATAAGACCCTCCAAGTCTTTCTGAAATTAGCCTACTGATCATTTCTTATAGAACAGTAATATTTCACATACCATAACTTATTCAGCCATCCCACAACTTATGGCCATCCACTCAGTTTCTAATTCCTGGACAAGTTATTCTTGACCATTAACCTATAACCTTTGTTTTCTGGAATATCATTTTCCATTTTCTCTGCACCATTATAGTGCAGATATATATCATGTGATTCTGGCTATGATTACTCAGTACTTGAGTTCTTTCTAGCTGCTTGAAATGTTTTTTCTTTGACCTGGAAGCTCTCAATTTTGGTTATAATATTACTGGCAGTTTTCAGTTGGAGGATTCTTTAGGAGGTGACCAATAACTCTTAACTTTTTTTCTCCTTGATCTGTTTTCCAGTTCGGTGATTTTGCTATGAAATAACTTATATTTTTTCCTATGTTGTCAGTTGTTTGATTTTGTTATTTCATGGAGTCAGTTATTTCTATTTTGGCCTATTCTAATTTTCATGTAGTTATACACAATTTTGTATCTCTTATATCAAGCTGTTAATTATCTTTCCAATTCTTGATGTTTTTCTTTTCCTTTTGTGCTTCTGATTATCTCATTTAATTAATAAAACATTTTTTAATCTTAAAAAAAATCCAACTCTTGCTTCATCTCTTCTAGGAATTCTAATTGAATCTATGCCCTCAATGTGTTTTTCTTTGAGTCTCTGCTTTTAGTATCTTTAACATTTGTGTCTTGGGTATCTCCATTAACATGACAGCTTTTTATGGTAGGATTCTGTTGTTTGCTCGTTCCTCCAGGCTACTTTTTGACAAGATTTTAGGTTAAGTCCTTTGATATTATTGACCTTTTGTTCTTCCAGATGAACTTTGTTATTATTTTTTCTAGTTCTATACAGTAATTTTTTGGCAATTTGATCAGTATGGCATTGAACAATAGACCAATTTAGACAGGATTATCATTTTTGTTATATTAGCTCTGACAACCCATGAGCAATTGATATTTTTCCAGTTGTTTAGATCTGACTTTTTTGTGTGAGAAGTGTTTTGTATTTGTGTTCATATAGTTCTTGGATTTGTCTTGGCAGGTAGACACCCAAATATTTTATTTTGTCTATAGCTATTTTAAATGAAATTTCTCTCTCTTGCTGATGGGCTTTGCCAGTAATATATAGAAATGCTGATGATTTGTATGGGTTTTCTTTTATATCCTACAATTTTGCTAAAGCCATTAATTGTTTTGAGTAGGTTTTTGGATGATTTTCTAGGATTCTTTTAAGTATATCATCCTATCATCTGTAAAAATGATAGTTTTATTTCCTCTTTGCCTGTTTTAATTCCCTTAATTTTTCTTTTCTTATTGCTAAAGCCAACATTTCTAGCACAGTGTTGAATAATAGTGGTGATGATGGACATCCTTGTTTCACCTCTGATCTTACTGGGAATGCTTCCAACTTCTCTCCATTACAAATAATGCTTGCTGTTGGTTTTGGCTAGATAATGCTTGTTATTTTAAGGAAAACTCCCTTTGCTCTCTAGTATTAATAGGAATGGGTGTTGTATTTTGTCAAAAGCTTTTTCTGCATCAATATTGAGATTATCATGAAATTTCCGTTGGTTTTGTTATTGTTTATCATCGATTATGGTAATAGTTTTCCCGATATTGAACCAACCTTCCATTCCTGGTATAAGTCCCACTTGGACATAGTGTATTATCCTGTTGATAAATTGCTATAATCTCTTTGCTAATATTTTATCTAAAATTTTTGCATCAATATTCATTAGGGAGATTTGTCTATAATTTTCTTTCTCTGTTTTGGCTCTTCCTAGTTTAGATATTAGTACCATATTTGTGTCATAGGAGGAATTTGGCAGGAATTCCTTACCCATTTTCCAAATAGTTTACATAGTATTGGAATTAATTGTTATTTAAATATTTGGTAGAATTCAGGGGCAGCTAGGTGACAAGTGGATAGAGTACCAGCCCTGAAGTCAGGAGGACCTGAGTTCAAATTTGGCCTCAGACACTTAATACTTCCTAGCTGTGTGACCCTGGGCAAGTCACTTAACTCCAATTGCTTCACCAATTTTTTTTTAATTTGCAAAACATATGTATGGGTAATTCTTCAACACTGACCCTTACAAAGCTTTCTGTTACAAATTTTCCCCCCTACTCCCCACCCCTCCCCTAGATGCTAGGATATCCACTACATGTTAATTATGTTAAAATACTTGACAAATCGAATATATGTATACATATTTCCACACTTATCATTGTTGTGCAAGAAAAATTGTATGTACAAGAAAGAAAAATCAGAGAAAGGAAACACAATGCAAGCAAACATCAAACGAGAGCATGAAAATGTTATGTTGTGATCCACATTTCACATCCTTCTCTCTGGGTGTATATGGCTTTCTTCAGTGAACAATTGGAAGTGGTTTGAAACATTTCATTGTTGAAGAGAGCCATGTCCATCAGAATTGATCATCATATAGTATTGTTGTTTCCATGTATAATGATCTCCTGGTTCTGCTCATTTCACTCAGCATCAGTCCGTGCGAGTCTCTCCAGGCCTCTCTGAAATCGTCCTGCTGGTCGTTTCTTACAGAACAATAATATTCCATAATATTCATATACCATAATTTATTTAGCCATTCTCCAATTGATGGGCATCCATTCAGTTTCCAGTTTTTAGCCACTACAAAAAGGGCTGCCACAAACATTCTTGCACATGTGGGGTCCTTTACTTCCTTTATTATTTCTTTGGGATATAAGCCCAATAGAAATGCTGCTGGGTCAAAGGGTATGCACAGTTTGATTCCACCAAAAAAAATTTTAAAAAATTATTTATATATATATATATATATCTGGTAGAACTCACTTGTGAATTCATCTGGCCCTGGATATTTTTTCTTAAGAGAGTTCACTAATGGCTTGTTCAATTTCTTTTTCTAAAATGGAACTACTTAAGTAATTTATTTCCTCTTCTGTTAGTCTGGGCAATTTATATTCATCCATTTCAGTTAGATTGTCAGATTTTCTGCCATATAGTTGGGCAAAGCTCCTAATTATTGCTTTAGCTTCTTTTTCATTGGTGGTAAGTTCACCCTTTTCATTTTTGATGCTGATTTGATTTTTTTTTCTTTTTCTAATCAAATTAGACAAAGATTTATATATTTTGTTGGGTTTTTATAATAAAACCAATTCTTAGTTTTATTAATTCAATAATTTTCTTGTTTCAGTTTTATTAATCTCCTTTGAGTTTCAGAATTTCTAATTTGGTATTTAATTAGGGGATTTTAAATTTGTTCTTTTTCTAGCTTTTTTAAAAAATCAATTCATTGATCTCTTCTTTCTCTGTTTTATTCATGTAGCTATTTAAAAATATAAAATTTCCCCTAAGAACTGCTTTGGCTACATCCCATAGGTTTTGGCATGTTGTCTCATTATTGTCATTCTCTTGGATGAAATTATGGATTGTTTCTGTGATTTTTGTTGTTTGCTCATTCCTCCAGGCTACTTTTTTTTTTTATAGATTTTATGCTAAAGATGGGATTTTCATCCTTCTGGAGGGGAGGTCTGGATTGGTCCTATTGCTGCATTTTGAGGTGTGTTAAGTATTATGTTACTCTGTCAGGGACAGCTCAGGCTGGGATATTTCAAGGTTTCATTCCTCCCAAAATAGTCTGGTTCAAAGCAAAATTTTATTGCTGCCTCTCTGTTCTGATCTCTGCAAGTTCTTGACTTGGTTTTGGGTCTGAGCAACAGTAGACTACCTCTGTAGACTTAGCTACTACTGGCCATCTAGGAAGTTCTGCTGGTTCATAATGACCAAATTTCAAGTTCTCTTTGGTAGGGGATTCCTGCCCTTATTCCTTTGCAGGTTTTTAATTGGGTGAGAAGCTGAAACTGAGATTCTGCTCTACTTCTGGAATCCAGCCTCATACCTGCTGCTTGCTTCTGAACTTGTTTATGGTTCATTAGACAGCCCTAGTCTTTTTTCTGCTCTCCATCTGTGAATTCCATGCCTAAGCAGAGGCCCCCTCAATCTAGCCAGGATCTGGGTAATGGGTGACAGAATTGCTATTTGACTCCTGTACTCATCATGTGGTTCTAGTATGGGTCTGGGAACCTCCTCTTGCCATTGTGCACAGTCTCTCCCTGAGTTCTGGCATGGTGCTGTACTCTTGGCCAGACCCTGTCAGCAGTGACCATAGTATCTGTCTACCAGTATCCACCTAGGCTGGAAAATGACTCAGTTTTACTTTTTTCTTGGATTTCTACATCTGGCAGGGTACATTTTCTATATCTGTTTGGAGGAATTAGGGAGGGAATTTGCTGTTGTACTTCCTGCTACTCTGCCATCTTGGTTTT
This sequence comes from Myrmecobius fasciatus, assembly GCA_023553655.1. Classification (NCBI taxonomy): domain Eukaryota; kingdom Metazoa; phylum Chordata; class Mammalia; order Dasyuromorphia; family Myrmecobiidae; genus Myrmecobius; species Myrmecobius fasciatus. The sequence continues at coordinate 115,612 of JAJPUD010002127.1, read as the reverse complement.
GCTTCTCACTAGAGACTTTCTTGAGGCCCTTTCCAGTTCTTCACAGCCACTGATTATTTAGTGTGGGTCCTCAGAAATTACTGTGGTGCAGTCAGGTCCAGAATATAGGCAGTTCTCCTGATGGAAAAGGCAATAAAGCCTCAGGTACAGGTTCCATTTGAAAGAGGTCAGAAATCTTACTAGGGGTAGGGGGTGAGTTGCTTAAGACCTAGATAGGAAATCGAAGGAGTTGGATGGAGATTTATTCTTCAGGGTCTCAGCTGAACCAAAAATCATGGAAGTTAGGAGGAAGAAACTAGCCAGATATAGTTGTATAGAGTTTCTGATAATATGTTGGAAAAGGAGAGGAAGAACTTCTCATACAGTTGAGAATTGTCCTGATGCCTTTAGAAAAAACCCTAGCCTAGGGACCTTTTAAGCCCATAGTCCAAATTCAGTCCCATGGCTTTCTGAAAAGAATTTAGCCTTAGGCCCTCTGAGGAATTGTGGCTACAAGTCTATTTCTTGGGGTACTAGTTGGAATCAGTCCAGGACACTTAGCTTTCTGCCAGAGCTTTCACATTTCCTCATTTTCTAAAACTATCTGATCACTAAACCCTGCGGCTGAATTACCCATGTCCTCTGACCCTTTTTAGTCTCTGAACTGGTTTCCTTCCCCAGGGTCAGAGAACTGCTATACCTTTGCCCTAATTATTTTTTCCCTTTATTGATTCATGGAATTGAAAGTTAGCAGAGACTTTAGAGATCATCTAATCCATCTCCATTTTACAGATGATTAAACTAAGGTCTAGAAAAGGGAAATGACTTGTGATTTGTCTTAAGCTACATAGTTAAAGTTAGACCCAAGATTCAAACCCAGGTCCTCTAATTCTAAATCCAGTACTTTTTAGGTGTCTTCCTTTCTTTTCATCTCCCCTATTTATATAGAAATGGGAGGAAGGGGGTCTTACTGCTCAGGAGAAAGTTTTTGTATTAGGACAGGGTAGAAATGGAGTCTCTACCCAACTTAAGCACAGCTCTGGGGCATTTATATGAACAATATTCTCCTTTTCTAGTTTTGGTGCCTGTTTCCAGCATATTCTCTCCCGTACCCCCCCCCTTTTTCCCTTAACCTGACTGCTTGTTTACTGAGGCATATTTGCAAAGAAAAGGGGAATATATAGATTCAAAATTGATATACCAGGAGAAGATAATTAGAAATTTATTTTAAAGAGTCTATCTAAATCCTAAATTTCCTAAATTCTTCTATTTTTATAGAGTTCCCCAGGTCTAACTTGGTCCACTTGGGCCAAGACAATAATGGAATATCTCTTCCTAGATACCACTTCTCAATCCACTCCATTCCTATTTGGTTCTTCACCCTATTACCAACTAGTTGATATATAGCTTCCCTTTCTCTTACTATGAGAAAAACAAAAAATATAAAATGGGTACAGTTTTCCCATGCTTTTGATTCTTTGATGGATTCATGACCCCATTAATGGATTGGGGAATACTCTGTCTAACAGAAAAGATTGTAACCCATTCATTCTTTCACATGCTATTAAATAGATGTTTGACCATATTGTCCTATAAATCTCCCAATGCAATATTCTAGAACTGTTCCCTTAATCTCAAAAATCAGAATAATTAACTCTTGATCACATGTCATCTACCATAATTCACAGAAGATTTTTGGGCAGGAAGAGTGGCATTACCAGATTTGTTCACTGTAAAGATTGCTTTGGTTGTGCTATGAAGGTAAAAGAGAAAACCTTGAGACAAGAAGACTGTTTAAACCCTATGGGCTATTTAAAAATTTTTTATTCATTTTAAACTTACATACAAGAAGTCAAAAAAATTCCATATACATAGCACAACACAAAAAGAGTTTTCAATGTGATACCATGAATCCATTTCACAATTTACTTTTTTTTTTACCACTATGTAGTAAGCTACCCCGCTTTTCTATGCTTCCTTCTGAGTTTTCTTTTGTGCTCTGCTATATACTTTTTAATTTTTTTCTCCCTCCCTTCCCATCCTGCCCTAGAGAAGGCCACCATTAGACACAGAAATGTATGTTTGTATGTATATATACATGTGTATTATTCATTTACCTTGTGTATACATATGTGTACACCATACTGTACATATTTCTATTTATCATTTCTTTCTCTGGAAGTAGATCACATCTTCCTTCATAGGTCCATTGTAGTTAATTTGAGATAATACTCAAAATAGTTTAGTCATTCACAGTTGTTCTTTGAAAAATATTGCTGTTACTATACACAGAATTCTTTTGGTTTTCCTCATTTTACTTTTCATTATTTCATGCAAATCTTTCTATGTTTTTCTAAAATCAATCAGTTCATTATTTCTTACAGCACAATAGTATTCCTTCATAATCATATACTACAGCTTATTTAGCCATCCCCCAGTGGATAGCATCTCTTTAATTTCCAGTTCTTTGCCATCACAAACGCTGCTATAAATATTTTAGAATATATAAATTCTTATTCTTTTCCCCTGATTACTTTGGAAACAAACCTACTTGTGGTACTGCTGAGTCAAAGGGTATACATAATTTTGTAACTCTTTGGGCTTAGTTCTATTTTCTTTTCCACAATGGCTGGAATTAATTCACAGTTTCACAAACAATGTATTAATCTCAATTTTTTTCCACATTCCCTCCAACATTTATCATTTTTCAAACCTGTATGCCTGAAGCATAGCCCTTTTCAGTGGGAGCAGAAAGGAGAGGACGAATGAGAGATTCAAGAGATAAAAATGCTGCATTTGGTAACTGATTGCATCTGTGTAATAAGGGAGAAGGAAGAATAGAAGTTGACCACAGTGCCTCAATATAGCTCCAGCTGTTTAGGGCAGAGAGAGGATTCTTCCAAAGACACAAGGTTTTGGAATTTTCTATACACTGAGGAGTCAAATGAGGGTACCATGATACCTGAGACTAACTTTATTTGGGAGGTTCTATACTTCAGATCTTTTCTTTAGACTGAACCACATTCTTCCATCTCAGGATAGCTTATTCATCTCAGTATAACTCTTTTCCCCTAAAGCAGTCATCCAAAAGGAAGATCCTCAGGTGTCAGCCTTGTTTTTTCTATGGAATGAGTGAGGGGTAGTGACTCCTTATCAATTCTTACAAGTAACAGGGTGGTATTGGGCAGCAGTTGTCAAAATGATAAGGAAGGAAGCACTTCAGTAACTATCAGTCTATGTAAAATTGAAAACTGGCAAATGTGACTCTAAAAACATAATTCTGGGCCTTAGGCATTACTACTTTTAGTCAGCTTCCTGAGGATTCCATTTATTTTTTGGAGCTGATCCAAAGGAAGACCTTGCCTTTGGCTTAGAATTTTCATTTCCCCCCCACTATTTGCTAAACTTCCCATGATATCTGAATACTCTTCTCCCTTCCCTTCACCTCAGGAATATGCCTCCTTCCTTAGTCCTTGATCTTGCTTGGCTATATAGATTCAGAGATCTATTACACCCAGTCCCTAATTACCTTTTCTCAAAAGTCCATAGCATTCTCAAGAAAACAGTCATTCATCTTTTACTGGAAAACAGGTGAAGGAATAAGAAGAATATAATACTAGATTAAGTGACACAAATTTCTAAACTGTTTCCTCTATCTAAAGTGCCTTAGACCTAGTTGGACTAGTGATCCTCTTCATATTAGGTCCTCCATAGTGACCTTTGTTGTCCTTCTCTCAAGCCCTAGAAAAGAAGATCTCTGAATCCTAAAATATCAATGGGGAATTGGTGTTAGTGCACCTGGCTCCTCTCGTCCCTTTTACAATCCCAAGCTCACTCTTAACCAATTGGGAATCTTCTTGATTTTGTAGTGTACTTTTGTTGTGTTACCTGTATTGTTCTTAAATGGGAAGTCAGAGTAAGAATATTCAAATACTGAAATGGATTGGTGATTTTATCCATTTGGGCATTCCTTTCATTCATGCATATAGCAATTGATCCATGTCTGACAGTTGTGTTTGTCCATGTTCTATAAATTTATCAAAGGGATTCCCACAAAATTCACTGAAACTCTAACTTGATTTCTGCTGACATCATAAAGATCCCAGTGGATTGATCTCTATGCATGTGATTCTCAGATCTATACATAGAATTTTAACCTCTCTCTTGACCTCCAGTCTCATGTCTCCAACTGCCTTTTGGATAACTAGAACTTCATAAAGATACTTAAAACTCAGCATGTTTAAAATTGCACTCATATTCCCCCCCCCAATATCCTCCCCTCTTTAGAACTTTAGAGGATAATACTTTGTTTTGTGACTCAGGCTAACATTCTAAGTGTCATCTTTGATTCTTCATTCTTATTCACCCTCTTTTTTTTTTCTCCCTATCATATGCAATCTGTTGACAAGTCCTATTGATTTTACTGCCAAAACATCTTTCATATGTGTATATATATATATATCCTGGTCTTTCCTCTGTCATAGTCACCATCAAGATTCATCACCTCACACCTGAATTATTTCAGTAGTCTTCTGGTTAGTTATCTCCATCTCAGATTTCTTCCTATTCTAATCCATTCTGCTCTCAGCTGCCAAAGTTAACTACGTAAATAGCATAGGTCTGACCATGTCATTCTCCTGCCAGATGAATTCCAGTAGCTCCTTCTTTCTTCCAGGATTCCTTATAAAATCCTGTTTGGCTCCTCCTCTTACCTTTCCAATTACCTTACACTTCATGCTCTTCCACATAACAGCACTTCTGGCTTATTCACTGTTCCTGTTTGTTCTATCTTCTTCATGCCTTTTCATTGGCTGTCCTCCATGCCTGGAATTGTTTTTCCTCCTTATAGCTACCATTGGCTTCCTTCAAGTCTCAGTTCAATCCTACCATGTTGAAAAGGCCTTTTATGACTCCCCTTAATTCAAGTGCCTTCTATCTGAGATTATATCTAATTTGCCTTGCATATATCTTGCATATGAATATTTTCATATTCTTCCCCCTCCCCTCCTACATTAAATATGATGCTCCTTAAGGGCAGGAATTGACTTTTATCTTTGTTTGAATCCCCAGAACATAGCATAGTCCAGGCATGTAGTAAATGCTTGATAAATGTTTGTTGACTTGTTGATAGGTTATCCACTTTGTCTTGATCATGTGATCAGCTCATTTCCCCTCCATCATGCATTTCACTGATGACATCTTTTATTCCTGTCCTATCATTTGTTAAATGTTGCAGATTCCTCATATCTACCATGTTCCTCATATCTACCATGTCCCTCTTCATTGCCTTCTTGTTGCAAGTGAATCACTTACAAATGTTTGGCAGCTGTTGTATTCCATTTCTAGAAGCCATATAACATTGAAAAAAATTGATATTAAAACGATGAGACACATCTAGGTGGCACAGTGGATAGAGCACCAGCCTTGAAGTCAGGAGGACCTGAGTTCAAATCTGGCCTCAGACACTTAACAGTTCCTAGCTGTGTGACTCTAGGCAAGTCACTTAACCCCAATTGCCTCAGCCAAAAAAAAAAAAAAAGTTAAAAAGATGAGATTCATTTCTGTAAGAAGTTTGGGGGTCATGCCATTTCCTGAAGATGATCTTGCCTATCCTCCCCATACTCAATTCTGGCTCCATTTGTTCTCTCTCTCAGATGGACACACTGATGGGTATGTTCCATAGGTTGTCTAATTGTACAATAGTCATTCTTCATCCACTTAATCCTTCCTGTGTGAATAGTAGGCCAAATTCTTTTGGTTGGTTTACAGATCTTTTCCAGAAGCCTCTGCAGTTTTCCAGGACTGGGAATTAGCATGATGTACCATATGAAAGAGGACCTTATTTTCTTTTATTTATGTATTTTTTATTAAAGATTTTTATTTGCAAAACATATGTATGGGTAATTCTTCAACATTGACCCTTACAAAGCTTTCTGCTACAAATTTTCCCCCCTAGTCCCCACCCCTCCTCTAGATGGCAGGAAATTCACTACATGTTAATTATGTTAAAATACTTGACAAATCAAATATATGTATACATATTTCCACACTTATCATTGTTGTATAAGAAAAATCATATCTACAAGAAAAAAAATCAGAGAAAGGAAACACAATGCAAACAAACATCAATGGAGAGCATAAAAATGTTATGTTGTGGTCCACATTTCATATCTCTCTTTGTGTATATGTACACTCTCTTGGGTGTATATGGCTATCTTTACTGAACAGTTGGAACTGGTTTGAAACATTTCACTGTTGAAGAGAGCCATGTCCATCAGAATTGATCATCATATAGTATTGTGGTTGCCGTGTATAATGATCTCCTGGTTCTGCTCACTTCGCTCAGCATCAGTTCATGCAAGTCTCTTCAGGCCTCTCTGAAATCATCTTGCTGGTCGTTTCTTATGTAACAATAATATTCCATAACATTGATATACCATAATTTGTTCAGCCATTCTCCAATTGATGGGCATCCATTCAGTTTTCAGTTTCTAACCACTATAAAAAGGCTGCCACAAACATTCTTGTACATGTGGGGCCCTTTCCTTCCTTTAAGATCTCTTTGGGATATAGGCCCAATAGAAACACTGCTGGGTCAAAGAGTATGCACAGTTTGATAACTTTTTGAGCATAGTTCCAAATTGCTCTCCAGAATCTGTTCACAGTTCCACCAACAATGTATCAGTGTCCAAACCATCCCTGCCAATGTTCGAGGACTTTATTTTCAATACAGAAATTTATTTGTACTTTTGATTCTTCACTGTATTCCCTCCATTACATAACAAACATCTTTGGCAAGTATTCATCTTTCTATTTTATGTCTCATGTTTATGATCAGAAGGTTGTTGAACACAGTTATCGCTGGTATTAAATCCTTCAAGGAATTTTGAAGGATTTTTATGTGAGAGACTCCTTATAGGAAGAGAGTATTTTTTTTTCCTAATGAATCCAAATACTTCTATAGTGAACAGTAGTCACTTTTTGGGTTCTTGTGTTTTCTATAATTTCTGGCCATTTGTGAGATCGTAAAGATGTGAACTATTAAAGGAATATGGCTTATGAAAGCCTAATGCACAGTTTTTCCCTAATACACTCACTCCAGGAATTTCCAAGTGTATATAAATGGAAAAGCAGGAATGTAGGTTAATAGTTGATGTTCTCTTGGTTGCCCTTTTAGCTATTAATAGGATCAGATTTTTCCCCTCACCCTTTGGTATCTCTCCCTTCTTCATTTACCTTGTGAATCAATCTCTCAACACCTTTGTAATTGTGCCATCTCTAACATGGATCTCCTGTGTGCTTGATTCAATCTTAACTGTTTTAAACAATTCTTAGTGCTATTTCTACCTCCTCTATAAGTACATTTGGGATTGTACTGTTAAAAAACCAAATGTGGTAGCTATGCTTTCCAATTTTTATGTTATTCTTCCACTTTAATCCTTAAATGTCCTTGAGATCAATCAGTTGATAAATAACATATATTAAGTAACTATTAGGCACTTAACATACTAGCTGTTGTGCTAAGCATTTGGGGATGTGAAAAGAGGTAGTCCCTGCTTTCAAAGAGTTTATAATCTAATGGGAGAGAAAACATGCAAATATATATATATGTGTGTATATATATATATACAGGCTATATACTGGATAAATAGGAAATAATTAAGAAATAAAAAGCACTTGAGTTATAGGGATTAGTAGAGACTTTCTGCAAAGGAAGGGATTTTAATTGGGTCTCAAAGGAAGATAAGGAGGATGAGAGGCAAAATTGAGGAGGGAAAGCATTGTAGGCATAGGAGACAGTCAAAGAAAATTCCTGGAACTGAGAGATGGAGGGACTAGTTTGTGAAACAGTCAGGATTAAGGGTACATGCTGATGAATGATATGTTGGAAGACTGTAAAGGTGGGATGGGGTTATGTCAGGAAGGACATTGAATACCAAATAGAGCATTTTGTATTTGATCCTGGAGGTAATAGGGAACTACTAGAGTTTGTGGAGTATGGAGGTGACACAATGGACCTGTGCTTCATGAAAATCACTTAGTGTTTGCATGGAGGATGGATTGGAGTATGGAGACACTTGAGGCAGGCAGAACCACCATCAGGCTATTGAAATATTCCAGGAATGTGGTAATGAGAGTCTTTACCATGTTAGGGACAGTGTCAGAGGAGAGAAAAGGGCATATTTGAAAGATGCTGTACAGGTGAAATTGATAGGCCTTGACAACAGAATGGATAAAGGTAATGAGAGAGTTTAGGATGAACCCTAGGTTATGAGCTTTCCGGATTGGGAGGATAGTGTTGCCCTCTTTGGTAATAGGGAAGGTAAGAGGGGATATGGTTAGGGGGAAAAGATGATGAATTTATGTTTCAATATGCTGTGTTTAAGATATGTGTTGGACATGTAGTTCAAGATGTATGAAAGGCGGTTGATGTGAGATTGGAGATCAGCAGACAGGTTGGTGCAGGATAGGTAGATTTGAGAATTATTAGATGATGATTAAATCTATGGGAGCTGATGAGATCATCAAGAGAAGTATTGTAGAGGGAGAAGAGATGAGGATCCAGAATAGAACTCTGAGGTTTACCTACAGTCTGAGCTCTAGATGAAGATCCAGCAAAGGGATCCAGTAAAGAGTGGTAAGAAAAAAAATCAGTAGGAGGAGAAATAGAAGAGAGTAGTGTCTCAAAGATCTAAAGAGAAGACAGTATCAAGGAGTAGAGAGTGATCATCAGTATCAAAGATTGCAGAGTTTAAGGATAATTGTGATTTGAGGACTGAGATCATTATGTTGGAGATAGCAGTTTCAGTGGAATGATAAGATTGGAAGCCTGATTTTAAGGAGTTAAGGAGAGGAGAGAAAGTGGAAGTATTTATTGTAGAGATTGCCTTTTTGAAGCATTTAGCTACAAATGACAAAAGAGCTATTGGACAATAGTTAGTGAGGATTGAAGAATTAAATGAGGGTTTTGTTTTTATTTATTTTGGGGCAAGGCAATTGGGGTTAATTGACTTACCCAAGGTCATACAGCTAGTGAGTATTAAGTATCTGAAGCTGAATTTGAACTCAGGTCCTTCTTGAATCCAGGGTTAGTGTTCTATCCACTGTGCCATCATCTAGCTGACCCCAAGTGAGGGCTTTATGAAAATGGAGGAGACATGAGCATGTTTGTAGGTAGTAGGGAAGGAGGTAGTAGACAGGGAGAAATTGAAAATAAGTGACAGGGGGCAGCTAGGTGGCATAGTGTGTAGAGCACCAGCCCTGAAGTCAGGAGGACCTGAGTTCAAATCTGGTTTCAGACACTTAATATTCCCTAGCTGTGTGACCCTGGGCAAGTCACTTAACCTCAATTGCCTCAGCAAAAAAAAAAAAAAAAAGAAAGAAAGAAAATAAGTGACAGAATAGAAATGATAGAGGGGAAGGAAATGGGATGGAATGGGATTGCTTGAACAGCTATTAGCCTTGACAAGGAATAAGACTACCTTATTATGTGAGACAGGTGAATGAAAAGAGAGTAGCAGAAGATATCTAAATGACATGAGATGAGGAAAAGAAGAGGGAGTTCACAATAGATGGCCTCAATTTTTTTTTCTGTAACACATCAGGCAAGGATCTCAACTGAGAGCTTGGGAGGTTTGGGGAGTCACATGATAAGACCTGAAAGAACCTCTATAGAGAGTAGGATATCAATAAAGGAAGTATAGTAGGATTGCATTGCAGCAATGAGGGCCTAATTGAGGTTGTTTAATATAAAATCTGTAATGGACTTAGTCAAAACAGTTGTGTAAAATTTTTTTCCCATCTTTGTTTTATAGCACATGGGTAGAGATGAAAGTGGTGAATAGTGGGAATGATTTGGGGCTGAGGTTTGGTAGGGTGTAACTGGAGATAAGAGAGTGCTAGGGATTCAAAGAGGAAGACCATATAGAGTTTTTTCACCAAGGGGTCAAGATAGGGAAAAGAGGAGAGAATGGCTAGTACGGTGAGATAACCTGTGGGAGAATTGAGGGATCAAGGGATTGGGGGTCACAGCGAAGGGAAAAGCAGGGGTTTGTAAGGGAAAGCAAAGGGAAGGATAAAAATGCAATACGTCCAGTAAGGGGGTTCTGGAATTCTTGAATTTGAAGGTGATACATTTGTGGGTGATGACAAGATCAAGGGTATGACCATTTTTGTGTGGGGGTCAGGTGGGTTGGATAAGTAGGTAATGAGAAGTAAAGAGGCTAAGCAACTGAGTGATTAGAGTATTTGAGGGATGGTCAGTATATTTGTTGTCCCCTTTTATGAGAGCAGGAATTGGAGAGAAGAGAGAGACTGTAAACCAGATACCAAACTTCATTGAAGGAAGAAAGGAGAGTGACCTGGAAATAATGTAGATAAGTTATCAGGATGACTTGCTTGTTAGGTCTCTTCCTGTTTCTCTGCTTAATGAGGTGATACATTTTAGAAACATCCATCATTCTTATTTGTCAGATTTTACAAATGAATTTATATTCTAAACTAGTGTTGACTTAGTCTACTGTCTTTATAAGGCACTTATGTGTTTGCTAAGGTTCTTAAACTCTCTTGCTCTTTTTTCTTTATAGCAATTGATTTTTATCAATTAAACTTCTATATAAAATTATGTAATTGCTTTTTACTGTTATTACCCATTTTCTGTTATCAGTAACTTATCGAAATATGATAGAATTGAGTTGTTTCAATTGTGTGCCATCTCTTTTTCTCCTTTTACTTTCTTCTAAAGGTTTATACTCTAATATATCTGATGTCTTTCAGATATCATGAAAGTCATTGAGAGAAAGCATGGCCTTGGAGCCAAAAAGATTCTTGTTTTAAGTCCTGGTCATGTGACTCTAGACAAGTCACTTAGCCTCTCAGTGTTCTGGCAACTTTTAAGATTATAAACTGCAAAGAAGTTGCAGATTTCCATTAGCTGGGGAATTTCTTCATTCTGTACCAATTCTTTATTCCAGTGAAATCATAGGTCCAATTCCTATATCCGGCTTTATATATTAATTCTTCTCTTTGCTTTAACAAGTTAAGATCTGACAGACAATGCATTCCCACATTAATAATGAGTCTTCTGTTGTCCATTAAAATATAGCAATATCATTTTCTGTAATTCTACTCTTAAGCGCTTAACACATCTAGTATTGATTGCCTCCCTTCAATCAGATTCATGATATAAAGTCATGAAGTTTCTGTGTAGTGAATATGTCTGACCTCTCTCATTCTTTAGGAGCTGTGCTTTCTGCATTTCATCGTGCTCACCTATTCCTAACTTTGTGCTGAAGTCACAGAGTACAGAGTATAAAAGTATATGTGGGTATAGTTTGTATGTCTTATCAAATTCTTTTTTTTTTTTTTTTTTTTTTTTTGCTGAAGCAATTGGGACTAAGTGACTTGCCCAGGGTCACATAGCCAGGAAGTGTGAGGCCAGATTTGAACTCAGGTCCTCCTGACTTCAGGCCTGGTGCTCTATCCACTACAGCAACTAGCTACCCCTCAAATTCTTTATAGAATTTCTCTATTTCAATTTCCATACAGCCTCATTAGTTCATGAGCTATTTTTGCTCTCATGGTGACCTTTTTGCAAATATCAGGATCACTGGAGTTGTAGATAACCAAGTATCTCACAAAATGATATTGCTTGATGCCTTTGGGCATATTATAAAACAAACTCATTTCTTACTCTCTCCAAGGGATTGGTTAATTGAGTCATCTTGCTTAGATGCAAAACTTTATTATTTTTTTCTAATTTCATTTCTATCAAGAATATCAGGATTGACATGATTCAGTTCCTCCTGTAATATAAGTGTTTGAAGGTGATTGGACAATGATTTCATATTTATTGCATTAAACAACCAAGGTGAATGGACTGAGGTAAATTTTACAGTCTAAAAACTGCTCTGACCTTCTCTCCCATTCTGCTGCCATCATTGCAGTAGCAGAAGCAAGCAGAGCTGAGGGATATTTTGTATTTTTCTTTGTTTCACGGGTTGCCATGACCAAGGAATTCATTGACAAATGGCCAACTGCTGGTGGTCAGTTTCTCCTTATGTGGCTAGGTTGACTTTTGGAAAGCAGACTCAGTCTGTTGTGAGAACCATACTTGGAACTTTTGCAGCATGTTAGAACTTTACATGGCTTAAACTGTGTTATCAGAACCCAGGATCCCCCCTCTATGTTATGAGGAAGCATCAGTGTGGGACTTTATGGTGGCTAAAAATAACTATCACATATGTTTAAGGTTTGTCTAATCATTTCAAAAAAAGAATACAACACTCCTGGGAAAGTATACAATGAAAAGTTCTGTCATTCTATTATTTTTGTTATATACATCATAGAGGGAAGCTTATAGTGATAAAGAGTGAAAGATAAAGAAATGGGACAGGAAAATTGTCAAGAGAAATTAAAACAATCTTCCTAACATACATGTGTGTGTTTGTGAGTATGTGTGTCCCCTCCCTAAGAGGGAGTTGAAAATTGTATTCATCATACTTACACTTAATGGTTTCAAATCTCAACAGCTCTGGTTTTTGTAGCAAAGAAAGATGCATTTGAATCCTGGCTCTGACCCATGGGACTATTAAGTCTGGCTATGTTTCATTTAAATCTCACTGAACCTCAGTCTCCTCATCCATTAAATAGGGCTAACATCTAGTGCCACTTACCTCTAAAGGTTGTTGGAAGTCTTCAAAGTCTTTGGGCAGAAATTACCATTTTTCCCTTTGAACTGTTTTATCCTAAAACATAATCACCCCAAAGAATTTGTCATGGTCTCTCCCACCTATTACCCACTTTACACCCCGAAATAAATCATTCCACTCTACATGTTCCAAGAAATCTTATTTTCTTTATTGTTTGATTTTTTTTTTTGACTCAACAATGGTTTCTTTTTTTTTTTTGGAAGTTTTTTCTTTTTTTTTTCTTTTTCTTTTTCTTTTTTTTGAAACGTACTCGTCTTTATGAGTCTTTTGTTTTGTTCTCGTTAAATGCACTCGACCCAAAATTGGTTTGGCATATCGAAAAGGAGTAGACCAAGGTGGGGCAGGTGGGTGGCAGGAGGACAGGAGGAGGGAAGCCCAAACGGACAGAGAGAAAGCAAGGGTGAAAAGAAGGGTAAGAGGAAGACAAGACAGATGGGAGAGACACAGAGAAGGACAGACAGAGGGTAAGAGAGGCAGAGACAGAAAACAGGGAAAGAAGGCAAGGGAACCAAGAGAAATGAAAATCCAGAAACTGCCTCCCACAAAATTTTAAGAGGGAAGGAACTCATGAGCCCAGGGAAAGGAAAGTAGGGGAAGGAAACCAAGAACCTTCTCTATACAGTGGGTCCTGTCCCAGCTGGGGTGGGGGTGTCAAGGCACCAGGGCTGGTTGGGGTGGGGGAACAGTTGGGTTCTCTAGGGTGGCTTGGTGCTGGGCTGCGATGGTCTTTGTATCCCCACCAGGGGGCCCTGCCATGCAGCTGTGAGGCCTAGGAACCCTTGCTGTTGCTATCCCTGTCCTTACTAGATGGGAACCTCCTGACTCACTTCACCCTACCCCCATGATTGTCCATGTCTGGGGAGATAAGGGGAGGGTGTGTGTGGTTGGGGGGGGGGGAGTGGGACTCCTTACATTCCTTCAGGTTCTACAGAAACCCAGGAGTTCCCAATCCCCAGCTGGTGTCATATGGCTGCCCCAAGTTTGAGGCAGAAATGGTTGGGGGCCCTCTAGGCCTTCCACCCGCCAGCTCCCTTCTCTCTCTTCCCCCCCCCTTCCAAACTGGGCTTTTCACAGCCCTCCCCCACCCAGGTGGCCTTTCGACACAACCAGGCAATCGAGACGAGGTCACTGGGGATAAAATTCCTGCCCTAAGTCTCCCAAGCACAGAAAGAGGGGAAATGTGTGGGGGAAATGGTGATGCAGGGCCTTTGGATGGTCCTTGCCCTCCACAACCTGACCTCACTGCCATTCAACCCAGGGGCTCCTGATAAAGCGAATTTAGCACTTCTACCACAGGGTCACTCTTGTCTTACCTAGGAGAGCAAGAGATGGAAACACCATGTTCTCCTTCTGTCTTCCCCACCCCATCCCCCAATGTGGGACAAAGCCACCATTCTTTGGTTTGACCCCTTCTCCCCCACATGATGGGGACAAGCCAGCCCCAGCTCCCCAGGAGGAGGGAGAGGGTTTCTAGCAGCAAAAAGGATTCCCCCAAGACCCCTTGTGTCCTCCTACCACACATATTTATCCCCAATTACTCCCTGGAGCTCCTGTCCCCCAAACCCAGAAGTTAATGGCAGCAGCAGGCTGAGACCCAAAGATGTTAGAAAACTCATGGCACTTGTGAGAAAAGTGGTAGGGGGAGGGTGTGAGGTGGAGAAAGCAGGAATGGGGAGGGGTCGCCCTTTGGGAAAATGGCCACAAGGGACTCCAGGGACCAGGGTATTGTAGCAACACTGCACAGTTGGGCAGTCCCATTCTTACCCCAAGAGGCATGGAGAGGAGCCCTTAGGTGAGGATGGAGAAAAAAAGGTTGAGAGGAAGGGAGAATATAGCAGGGAGAGGCACTCATGAGCAGATTCCCCCCAAAAAAAAACCAGCTTCCAAGAAGTGTAGGAGGTTTGGAGAAACAGCCTGGCTGAAATGTCCTCCTATGCCTTCCCAACTGGGGACCCCTCACGCTTCCAGAGAGGGGCAACTCCACCACTCCAAACCCTGACCCCAAGACACATGGACATAAAATTCCCATTTTACCCTTCCCTACTTCAGCACCTGGGGATTGGGAGCCTTTGCCTTTTTTTTTTTTTTAAACTTTTCCATTAGCCCCTCTAGACAGAAAAATGACGCCTTTATCCCTTTGTTGGTCCTGAGGCCCAGAAGCAATTTGCAGGTAACAGAACTTAAAAGTGGTGTAGCCTCCTCAGGAAAGCATCTTTGGGTCTGAGGGGTCTCCCCTTGGCAGGAAGGGAGGAACAAGGAAAGGAAAATGGGTCCCTATTCCTGGAGCAGGCAGTAGGACACATGCCCCAGGAGAGACAATACTAGGGATTAGATTTGGAGGGAAATGACAGGAACATGGTGCCAGGAAGGAAAGAGGTTGTGTCTCTTTTGCTTCTTGTTTTTTTTCTGTCTTTTGATTGTAAAAAGCTGCCATGGAGGCCCCCACTCCAACCTGGCCAGGATGCACGCACAAGCAGAGAGAAGTCTTGGCTGCTGGGTGGGTAAGTGGGTGGGCGGGCAGGTAGGTGGGTAGGTGCTCTGGTTGGTGGAGAGCCAGAGCTGGCCTGGGCTGTGGGCTCCCAGTGGCTTCAAGTGATGAGATTTTTTTTTTGTAATTTTTTTCTTTTCCATTTCGTTGAAATATTTACAGCAATGGGGGAAGAGGGAAGGGTAAAAGAGGCCCCCTGTCCCAAGGAGAGTTCCAGACCCAGAATCTACTCCCCAGAGATCTGAGCCCACAGAGCTGGGAACTGCCCCCCTTGAGGGGTCACCCCCATGGGCTAGGGGCCCCATGGGGGGTTGTGCTTAGTCAGGAGTCACCCTGGGGGGGGTCAGTGGGTACAGTCTTGGGGGAAACTCAGAACAGGCTTGCTTCCAGGGAGGGAATGAGGGGTAGTTGGCTCAGAAGAAAGTTCGACATTTAAATCTCCAGCCGCACCCCTCAATTTCCCTCCTGGGGCTTTCCCTTGGGCTAGAACCTCCAGTTTCAGGGGAGTAGGAGGATACCCAGAAGGCTGTCCATCTGTCCTTTGCCCTGAAATTCTTCCTTGGGGTGGGGCCTGCAAGGTTTCTGGCTGCAGAGAGGAGCCACTGAAAGGTTTGGCAAAGTGGGGTTTTGGCAACTGCTTTACCCCTGGGCAGGAATTGAGGAGAGACAGTGCTCCTCCAACATCTTGCCCTGCCCATCTATCCCAAAGGGGCCCTCAGCTTATCCCCACGATACTCCCCCAAAACAGCTGGTGCATGTGGCTGTCAGGAACTCCTATGTACCCTGTACATCGGGGACCCTACCCCTTCAGAGTCCCCTAAAAGGGGAACGTGGTAGGGCCCATTGGTGAGGGATACGTCTGGAGAGGACAGCCTGTCTCACACTCCATTTAGTTCACCCTCTATTCCCCCAAAGTCCTCTCCCACCCAGGGTCCCCCTCCCCTGGCACTGGGACACTCAGCCCTCTGGGTCCATGGGGCCCCTTAGAGGCTGGTGACCAGCTGCATCTGGCCATCACCATCAGGCCCTGGCCCCTCAAGGCCTGGGGCAGCCAGGTAGCCTTCATGGCTAGGCCGCCGCACCTGGTAGTAGCCTTGCAGGGGGTTCCGAGCCACCAGGGCCGGGCGGGAAGTGTAGTAGATTTCAGGAGGGCCAGGTGGGGCTGGAGGGGGTGGAGGAAGGGCCTCACTGGGCCCCTCTGGGCTACTGTCCGGGTAGGAGGGCGAGTCCCGCAGATTAGCCCCACTGGCATAGAGCGAGTCCCGGCCAGGAGGAGAGGAGAGGGGTCGGCTGACTGCCCCATCCTCAGCCGCACAGCTCTCTGATTCGTCCAGGTCGCTCTGATACAGCACCGACTGGGCCCGGGGCAGCAGCAGGGGCTCCTCCAGGGCCTTGTAGAGTAGTTCGATCTCAGCCCGGTCAGCCCCCCCGGGCGCCCCTGCCTCTTCATCCCCACCACTACCTGGGACTGGTGGCACTGGGGGCTCAGGTGGGGGGGGGCCTTTGGCTGCCCCACTGCTACCCCTAAGATTGTTGTGCACCAGCTCCGAGATGATCATCTTCTCAAAGGCAGCAGCATCAGCCAAGTTTCGTCCTCGGGGTGGTTCCGGACCCCCATCCCCTGGGGGGAAGTCACCACTTCGTAAGGAGTAGCTATTGTTAAAGTTGCCATTTAGTGGAAGGGTGTCCATGCCACATGCATCCCGGCCTCCTAGAGGGTGTTCTGTAAGACAGATGGACACTGGTCAGATAGATGGCCAAGATGGATGGGAATATGGTAAAAAGGAAGCCATGGGGGGCTGCGGTGTGGGTGGACTGATGAGCAAGGGAGCATGTGAGGGGGCAGGGCTAAGTTTTTCTCTCAGTTGCTCTCTAGGACTCTTCCCATCGCCCTGGGAGTTAAGCCCTTCCCCACTTCTTACCTCCTCACCTGCAGTTGGGGACACTATTCCCTGCTCCAACTATCTCCACCAGAGAGAACTAGCTTTCCCAGGCCATTCTATAACTCATCAGGAATTCTCCAGGGGATCCTGAGGAGCCATAGCTAGGGGCTTGGACACTTAGGGATATGAGGGGCCGAGGCTGACCCTGCCTAGAGAGGAGGGCAATCCTGTATGTTCTGACCCACACTTGAGGCCATCCCCGTCTGGCAGCAGCTACTGCCTTAGACTGTCTCCCACCTCCTGAAATATTACTGGAAAAGGGTAGGACGTACTGGGCTCCCGGTAGCTCCCTGTAGGTTTGCATGAGGAGAGAAAAGAGAAGTTTAGAATGAGATTGGTCCAGAGATACCATCTCCCAGCTTCCAACACCTAACCCCAATCCAGAGGTTATAAAACCTTCCCTCAAACAGACCTACATACCCCATGCTCATTTCTCAAAAAAAAAAAAAAAATCCTCTAGTGGCTTGAGGTTCATAGCAATTCTGAGGCAAGTATTATACCCATTTTCTAGATGAAGAAACTTGTCTGTGGTCACACAGTAAAAGAGCTGCATTTTGAACCCAGATCTCCCGATTCCAAGTCCCACACTTTGCGCTACAACCAACCATGCTGCCTTTTTCAGGTCTGTCCCCACAGGTAGTCCTTTTACCTGGGGAGTTGAAGACGGGGGGTGAGGAGGGGTTGAAGCCCACAGACTCAGCAATGAGGGTATTATAGGGGCTGGTCCCACCTCGAGGCTGCAGGACAGGGTTGGTTAGCAAGTGGTTCCCCATGGTACCTAGCAGAGGAGAGCCAGGGGTCAGAGATCACCGGAGGGACCAGAGGTTAACAGAATTTCAGAACTAGAACAGGAAACTATAAGGGCTGGGCTGTCAGCCCCTCACCTCGGTTCAGGGTTGGGGTACTATTGATATCTCCAGCCATAAAGGATGACTCTGTCTGCTTCCTCACCGTGTCATTCCACATCCTTCGAATTCGGCTCTAGAAACACAAGGTGTGGAAGGTGACTGGAGGGCCCTCGGTGCTGAGGCTGGTGACCCCTCCACAGTGAGGTTATCCCCCTGACCTTCTTTTCCTACCAGATCTCTGCATCACCAGCCCTGCCACTGAGCCCCAAGCCTCAGCAGCACCCCTAGGTACCTGGGTCCCGGTATAATAGCGGTTGTTGCTACGCATTGCCGAGGTCTTAAGGGAGCCGTGGGTACCTCCAGGGGGTGGTCGGATGCAGCAGTAGGAGTGGCGCAGGCACTTGCTGTACTCCTTGTGCACCTGAGGGAGTGGAGGAGGAGGCAGGGGTGGGTCAGTCAGAGTGGGAGGAGGAGAGCTAACTCAAGCACTCTGGGAAAAGTCTGGGTGGGTTACAGAAGTCTCAAGAAGGCCCTTGGAGTGGAATCCGGAGGGGACAGACCTGAATACTTGGGCTGGGGTCCTCTTACCTTCTTCTGCAGAGCGCAGTGAAAGACAAAGATGAAGACCCCCTGGAAGGCATTGAAAGTGGTGAAGAGATAGGCCATGACTACCGACTCCTTGTTGATGAAGAGTAGGCCGAAAGCCCAGGTGAGACCCAGAAGGAAGAGGAGGGCAATGGCACCCAGAGCCCAAGACCTATAGGGGGATGAATAGAGAGAAAGCATCAGAGTCGATCTGCTCTACAGCAGCTTCTTGGAGGAAGTCAAGATTCCAGAGCAGAGGAGCAGCTTAGCTTAAAGTGGGGTGCATGGATGAAAGGAGGGCCCTCCAGAGAGGGGCACCATCCCTCAGCCCTTCCAACCCCAGACAATCCCCCTCCACTTTGGCTCCTCCAAGCTGGCTTGTTGGCAACAAGCCAATAGGGTCTTCAGCCAGGCTGAGCCCAGGGTTTGAGCCTGTAATCAGTCCCTAAGGGCTGGAGCTGGGGGCTCCTGGGCTGGGGTGTCGAGTTATCCTCAGGTGGCCACTTACTTGATGTTGTCCAGGCGGCTAGAGTCAGGCTTGAGCACGGAGGAACTACGGATCATCTTGTGAAGTGTCACCATGAGGAACACCAGGTTCACCTGAAAAACAGGGATAGGGACAAGGATGAGGTGGAGGCTGGGTTAGGCTACTTGGCTTGGCCCATAATGCTCACAGGCCTTGGGCTAGGTCTGGTCCCAATGCTAAAGGGAGAGAACCCTGCTGTCTGATGCTGGAAAGGTGTTCTCACTCTGGATGCCCAGGGGGTAGCCTGGGGCTGTTTGGTTTTCCCATTCTTATATCCACACCCATGCTCACATCCACCAAAAACTAGAAACCCCTATAAAAGGGAGAGTAGGAGCTACTGTATATGAAAGGAAGCTTGGAAAGCATCACTGTACAGGGATGTAATGTCACTAGATTTGGGAGTCAGACAACTTATGGTTAAATTCTGGCTCAGCTACTTGAGCTCCAGCTAGTATTTAATATCTCCAAGTCTCAGTTTCCCCATTTGTTTTAGAGGACTTCTAAATTCTTTTCTAGCTCTGTAGGAGTGTGAGATTCTGTATGGGGAAGATTAGAAACCATCCTTCTTTGGGGGAGACCTGACATCATAATTAAACAAGAGAAGATTTAACAACACCATTATGGAGTGAAGAGAGGATTAGTTCCATTTCTTGGGTCTTGAAAAGAGCAGGGCAGAACTGGGGTATAGATGTGCAGGGTACAAAATATCTTCTTTTCAAATTTTTGGGAAGCCCCTTAGGAATGATTAGAAGAATTAGGGGGTAAAGACCACTATGCTTCAAGAGAGCTTGTCAAGTCGGGCTCGCTCCTCTGACTCACCACAATGACAAATGAGACAGGCCCAATGAAACTCCAAATGAAATAATTGTCCACTCGGAGCCAGCAGCTGTCAGAGACATAGAGGATGAGGTAGAGATTATGATGGGAAAGGGGAAGGAGAGAAGGCGTTTATATAGCACCTACTAAGTTCTATGTATCGTGCTAAGAACTTTACAGATATCTCATGTGAGAGAAGGACCCAGGGAGCCAAATAGCTCCACCTCCACCGCCAATAGGACTCCCCATTTTGTCCCTGGGGGGCTGATTCTGCTTAGTAGGGTGGGACCTTGGGCCTCAGATTTCTGTGGAGTCAGGAGGATATACCCTTGTGCCTGAATGGTCCCATCCCAAGGACTAGTGCTGTCTGGGGGTTTAGGAGAGCAGATGCCAAAGAGACTTAAGGGAAGAGCAAACACTCACGCCTTCTCAGTGCCGTAGCTTCGATAGTCGATGGCAGCAGCGATGCCCACAACCAGGGCTGGGAAGCAGTAGCCTCCCAGGTAGTAGTATTTGGTGCGTGAGTACTCGCTCTCAAACACCTCCACCAACAGCAAGTAGAGATGCACGCCCTCCAGGCACAGCCAAGAGAAGGCTGCCAGGAAGAAGTAATGCAGCAGCCCCGCAAAGATGGGGCAGGCGATCTAGGGGCACAGGCACCAGGCATGAGGGGGAATGGCCATGCCTAGGCCAGTCCTCCTGCCATGCTCCCAACCCAGCTGTGCCCTTGAGCTCTGTTGCCCAATGCCCCCTTCCCCCTGAAGCTGGAAAAACCCACTGTTGGCACATTTTGGATGTAGCAAGCTAAATGTTGCCTCCCTCTCCTCAGGGAGGGAAAGAAGCCAGCCCTACCGCCCTGGGCTTCAGGCTGTCTGCACCCTAACCTACCTCATATTGGGTCTTGTCGATGCCAACAAGGAAGAGCAGCTCAGCCAGGAAGAGGTTGATGCAAAGATTCTTGTGGATGGTGTTTCGGTCAGTCTGTAGTCCCCGAAGGAAGCAGAAGGTGGAGATACAGATAGCCAGGCAGACAAGGGAGATCACAATGCCCACCCAAGTGATGACAGACAGCAGCAATTCATTGATCCGACCTTGGTACTGAGGAGAAATCAGAAAGGGCAATTTTAGGATCTGTGACCCTAACCTGGACTCAACCTGAGCACCTTTTGTAGGAAATTGCTAAGGACAATATGGACCTCATTGGACCACCCATCCGAACCTTTTGACCCTTCACCAGCTGACTTGAGTCCCACCCTCTTGTGTATGGTTTACCCCCTTCCCCCATGCTCTAGAATGAGAAGTAATGAAACTAGTGCTTCCCCCTCAATGTCCAGGGAGAAGAAGGCAATTGAGACAGAGCCAGGAAAAGTAGCCCTTTCCCTTTGTCATTTCTACTTGCTCCAGCCCTGTGCCCTAAGCAAGGGGAGGTACTGATGGCTTCCTAGGCCCAGGAAGTTGGGATTCCCTTGGCATGCCTCATGTTGTAATGCCATGCAAAGCCAGGCTAACAAGCAGGCCCTGGCCCAGTGGAGCTGATGGAGCCACTGGCTTACGATCTCACGGTGAGCCATGAGCACGGCAAAGTTAGTGAGGTGGCTGCAGGCACAGGTGGTATGGGTCTTGTTGGAATCCACCAGACGACAGCCCTGGGTCGACCAGTAGCCCAGCATGGAACGCTCTGAGTAGTTCCAGAAGGAGCAGTTGGCATTGAAGTGGTTCTTGGCCTGTTGTGTGGTGGTAGTTGGGGGGTGTCAGAGTATTACAGTGAGAGGCAGCAGATCTGTGGAGTCCTCTCCAACCCCTCACCCCCACCAGGCTACAGCACAGCCTCAGACCCAGACACAGCCACTGGATAAGTGCCATGGGGTGGGGGTGACACCTAAGGGGCTGGGGTTTGTAAAATAAGAGTTGAGACAAGGACTTGGCACTCCATGCAGAGTAAGAGGCAGTATAGTGAAAAAACCCACTGAACTAAGAGAGTCTATAGAGCCTTGGGTTCAAACCTCAAATCTATCAAAAGTCACTGTCACTGGGCTTCAGTTCTGCCATATGCAAAAATGAGGGCATTGTCACAAGGAACCAGGAAGATTCCCTTCAAGTTCAAAAATTCAGTGATCTAAATTTAAAACGACCCTGCCTGGAATAGGGATCCTAAATACTGAGAATCTAAAGCTTCAGTCTGGGGAGAGAAATGAGTTTCCTTGCAGTGGTCTCAGTGCTGGGGAATATAAGCTCATACATTATATGGGGACATGGTCCAATAAATTCTGCCCTGCCCATCCTCCCCTCCCCCAGACAGAGAACAAATTGGGACCCCTGGGAGGGTGGTGTTCTCGCCAGGCAAAGATCCTCAGAATCATCCCGAGGAGGTGAGCACTGTGGAAGTCAGGAGTGGGTCCGTTTTCAGGGCTTACCTCTAGGTGGGCCACAGTGAAGATGACTGGGTCCATGAGGAACACGCGGCTAGATTCTTTGTTGATGGAGGCTGCAATGACTTGGGAGTTCACCACTAGTGCGGCTCCCCCAGGGCCCCCGGAGCCAGCCTCCCCCGCCAGCTTCACTGTGGCATTCTCCGTGGACAGAAAGAGGCCCAGGTTGTTATAAAGGATGAAGACAACTTTCACCACTCCTGGAACAGAGTGTGGTGAGAGCCGTGAGCACTGCTTCAGATCCTTGCTCCACTGTTTACTATTTCCTACCTTGGGACCTTAATCCTTCTTGTCCTCAGTTGTAAATTGGGAGGGCTAGGCCAGATCAGGGTTCTGGTGCTGCTGGTGGCAGTTTATAGTTTTATTGTACCATGGGTTCCTCTGACAATGAAACCCATGGACCCTTTAGTGGAATAATATATTTAAATGCTTAAAATAAAATACTTCAGAGTATAAAAGAAATCAATTATATGGAAATAGTTCTCAGAATTAAAAATGTTCACAGACCCACCCTCTATTAACCAGGTTAAGAACCCCTAATAGAGATGACTTTTGAAATCTTTTCTAGCTCTAAGTCACTGACTCGCAGCATTGGAGAACTGGAAGAGAATTTAGGAGCCCATACAGTCCAACCCATACATAAAAAGAACCGCTGCTATATACCCTGTCCAAGAAGTGCTAGGGAAGCCTCTGCTTGAAGATCCAGAATGAAGGGAAACCCATTACCTCCCAACACAGCCTATTTCATTTGGGGACAGCTCTGATTTTCAATACATTTTTCTTAACATGAAACCTGAATTTGCTTTTTTTTTTTTCCCTCCCAACTCTTTCCATTGATTGCTCCTGTCTCTGCCTCTTGGGCTAACCAGAGCATGTTTAATCCCTCTTCCATTTAACAGAGTGGATAATGAAACAGATACTTGAAAATTGTGACTATGCCCCGTTTTTATTCTCCAAGCTAAATGTCTCCAATACGTCTATGGCGCAAATTCAAGGCCCTTCACCATTCTGGTTCCCCTCTGCTGGATGCTCTCCAGCTAATCCACATCCTCTTTATATGTGGTACACAAAACCCTAGTTCTCCAAATGTGGCCTGACCAACATGGACAGAGTAGAATGGCACAAGCATTTCATATTCCTGAAAGCTAATGCATGACAGCCAGAATCCCATCCTGGAGAGGACCTCATTCACTTTGCCCCCTTCGGTTTCTAAGATAGCCCTCAGCTCCCATGATGAAATTGAGTGGTGGGGATTACTAGAGTTCAGCAATATGGGTTTCCTTCCTTCCCCCCTTCTCTCCCATGGTACTGACCATTACGGCTGTTCTGCTTGATGGTGTTGGCAGAAAGTTGGATAGAGTTTTCACTGGGGTATTCCTGGGGGAACACCAGTTCTTGTACCTGACCTTCAGTATTCAGCACGGTGACCTCAAGCACTGTGGAGGGACATAAGTGCCTGAGTTTATTTGGTTCTGGTCTCTCCCCTCTGAGGGCCTGAAGAAGGAACCCTATGGCAGGAGGCTGGCTGAAGGAACTAGATAGGGAGCTGACCCTTCATCATGGCTTATAACCTTCTTGTCCATGCAAAAATCCCTTCTAGGCAGGATGCCAGATTTGTCTCAAGAGTTAGGGAACACACCCAGGTAGAATGCTGGGTTCTAAGCATGTAATGGGAGTATGGGGGCATAATCTAGTCATGTCCTGGGGCAAAGCAGCACTCTGCTTCCTGGTGTGGCCTTGGGGTGATAACTTACCTACATTCTGCTTTGCAGTAAGGAATCGAGCTGGTTCTTTCACATTGTCAGCTAGCAGGAAGGCCCCCTCCTCCAGAATATCCAGCAGCATGGTGGCCGTGTGCACTTGTTCTGTGGCATTCATGTCTTTCCAGGACTCCAGGGCTTCTGGGCGAAGCAGGTTGTCCACGGTCTCCACGACTGCCTGTGAGAGGTGGGGTAAGTCAAACTGAGAGTGTCTGTTCTAGTTTGTCTACCCCAGCTCCACTTTCCCTCCAAAGTCTCAAAGGCCCTTTCCCAGCCTTCTTCATTCTTAGCCTTGCATGCCCTGGTCCCTATTGCACCCTGTTGCCCAGCAAGGGCACTGTGTACATCTCACCTTGATATAGTCTTTGCAAGTCCTCTCTCGCTTGTGCATCTAGGGCAGGAGAGAGAAGTCAGACTCAAACCCCCAATACCCATGCCCAGCCTCCCAGCCCCATTCTGTCTCAGCTAGAATCCTAAAGATCCTGTTCTTACCCGTGTCACCAGCTCATCCTGATTGCCAGCCATATATCCAGCACAACTGGCTTCAGAGGTGAGCCCAGTATCTAATTTCAGTTCTTCCTGTGCTCACAAGTTAGTTCAGGTGTTTTAGTTGCTAAACCTCAGCCTTTATGGTGCTTGTTTCCTTTTTCAACAGGGGAATTGTGAAGGAATGCCGCAAAGGCAGGGTGCAGAATTAGGAAGTATAGGCTCCAGAATGGGTAATACCCAGGCCCCAAGAGAGGTCTTTTTTTCCCCTCCAGACACAGACATACGGGGATCTTTTTAGTCTCCCAAATTCTCCAGGATGCCCATGACGAGGCCCACCTTATTGTAGTTCTTGCCAGCTGATTCACGCTCGATGGGCCGGAGAGCCTGCAGCTGGGCATCCAGGATGTCCAGCAGCTGCTCCATTAGCTTCACTGAAGATGAGACATCACCCGCGTAGATGGAACCCCTGGTATGGCGGGCAAGCTCACTGGCAATATTGGCTGCATTCTCACCACTCTTGATCTGGAGGCAGGAATCCCATACCATAATCATTCCCCTCTATAAATCCCCATTCACTCCCAACTCTTATTAAACTTCTTCCTACCCAGATCCTGTCCTTGTAGCCCCTACAGTGGTCAGCTTTTCTCTCCTCTTACTACTCCAGTTCTTCATTCACTCCCTGCCCAGTCCCTCTTTCTCCCTGTTTTCAGGACTCCTAGGAGTTCCCTCTCACATTCATCCCCATCAGACCCTTCCATCCCCATGACACAGAGCCTCAAGGTGTGATGGAGCAGGGGCAACTGTTGGTACCTTCTGGGCCACCTGGTTGACCCAAGGGGAAGTACAGTTGCTGAGATCTGGGCCTCGGGGATTCCAGAGCCCCAAGGCTGGTAGACACTGGAAGGAAGCAATTCCTACAAAGATGGATAAAGACAGGAGGAGACAAATGGGAAAGGAGATTGAGTAGGAGAGAAAAAAATAAGAAAAAAGAGTGGATAAGTAGGAGGCAGTGATAAGAAAATGGGAGAGGATCAAAAGATGGGATCGCAGGATAGACCAAGATGAGATTTGGAACAAATAGGTGAGACGAGACAGGAGATGGAAAAATGGAAGGACAGAGATGAGAAAGAGGGACAGAGGGACAAAGTTGTGGGGAGCAGATTGTCAGAAGGATTGTCAT
Organism: Myrmecobius fasciatus; assembly: GCA_023553655.1. Classification (NCBI taxonomy): domain Eukaryota; kingdom Metazoa; phylum Chordata; class Mammalia; order Dasyuromorphia; family Myrmecobiidae; genus Myrmecobius; species Myrmecobius fasciatus. The sequence continues at coordinate 89,859 of JAJPUD010002127.1, read as the reverse complement.
TGGGTGGTGACATTTTCTGTCTGCCCTTCCCACTTCCCCCAATCCCCACGACACTCACAGTCTGTTCTTTTTAAGCTAGGGAGAGCATTTTTCACTCTTCCATGGCAAGAACTTAACAATCACCACCACTTTGGAAGGGAAAGAAATCACCATAGCATCCAGAACTCACCTCGGGTGCCTTTGGGGCAGGGCCTTTCTACCAACATGCCTTGCTGGGTGGCTGGCCATTGGACCCTCCGAACCTCCCGGGGCTCACAGAATAACTCAGGTGACACGTGCAGGTTGGGAGCTGGCGGTCTTCGAGTGCTAGGGGCCGGGGCTGTGGCAGGTGGCACATCAGGCCCCAACTGATTGATGGCACCCACGGGGTGAGTAGTGAGGGGTGCTCGGCGGAGCGGTGTGGTAGCAGCAGGTGAGGCCGTGCTTGTCAATGGGGTGGGTCGGGCTGTGGTTGTGGTGCTGAGGGGGGGTGAAGTGGCTGGGCCTATATTGTGGTGGGATGACAGAGAGAGGGTTAGCCCTGATACCTTTCTGGGCCCCTGGCCCCTCCCTCAAACACGCCATGCCCTGGCATTCCCGACCATCTTGTTACTGGGCCTCCTGATAAGGCCCCTGAGGATGCCTACTTCTCTCCAGCTTTAGTGCAGCCAGTCTTTCCACAACCTCGCCACAACAGGTAGGGCAGGTCTTACCCATACAAATGGATTCGAGGCCCTTTGCTATTCTGGTTCCCCTCCTCGGGATGTTCCAGCTTATCCACATCCTCCCTGAATGTAGTACCCGGGAGCACAATACTCCAGATGTGGTCTGGCCAACCAGGATAGAGAAGGATGGCACAAACACCTGATACTTCTGGAGCCCCACCCTGGAGATGAACCCCAAGCTTGCCATCAGGCCGTGGGGAAAAAGCACCTTTTGTTAGAGTTGGGAGGCGAGTTCATATCCTGCCTGGCTCTTCTACCTAATGTGACTCTGGGCAAGTCTCTTGACCTGAGCCTCCTTTTTATCCTTGTCTCTCTGAAATGAGGGAGTTGAACTAGATGATCACTAATGTCCCTTTTCTGGAAATCTATCCTACCCTTACATGGGGGTGGTATTGAAGATGAAGTCGAAGATGATCATGGCCATCCCTGCATCAGAGGTTGTCCTTACCAGCACTGGGGTCTGGTGGTCCAAACTCAAGACCGTAGCGCACCACAAAGTAGTTGTTCCACACATAAAGTTGGTTGTCACGGGGATTGTAATCAACTGAGGAGACAAACTGGTAAGGGTTGGGGAACGCCAAGCTGACGGGCTCTTCTCGGTTGGCATTGGTGTTGAAGGCGTAGTCGACGCGGTTGCCAGCAGCCTCGCTGTCATCGTCCACATACACCGAGCGCAGCACGTAGAGGACGCCACAAACCATGAAGGCATTGGAGGCCGATCGCTTGTCGTAGCCCGTCTCCCACGTACCCTCAAAGCGCAAGGTGTAGGGATTGAGCTGGCTCACCACCAACCGCCCATTGTTGCTTTCCGTGGCATAAATGACCCACAGCCCATTCTCGTCCACGGCCAGGTCAATATCCGTCTTGCCCCCCCAACGATAGGGTGAGGTATCATGGTAGTTAGCAGTGTTGATCACCGTCTCCCCGCTCTTGATACGCGTCCGTAGGTCATATTTGACTATGTTTCGAGTTCGTTCCTTATTGTAGAAGACGGCACCATCGTAGACCACAAAGCCTGTGCCATCCACACGGTTAGGTAGGCGGTAGGTGGTGGTGTGGCGGGCAGCCACATAATCCTCCCACGATGCGTATTCCGTCAGTGTGTCTGTTCGGTAGGGGATCCAGGGCATCACATAGATGCGGTCCCCAGCTTGGAGGGGGTCCTTGCACCATGCCCCTGATTGGTGCTCTGACTCGTGCGTAGATGTGGCCTCCAGCACCTTCTGAAGAGTCCCAGGGCACACGAAGACTGGGCCAGGGGCAGGCAGGAGAGGCAGGAGAGGGGAGGTAAGGGGGCAGAGAGTAGGCACAGGGAGAGAGAAAGAGAGAGAGATAGAGAAAGAAAGAAAGGAGAAAGGAGGAATCGATCATAGGAGGCCAGGTTACAAAGCAGGTCTCCCCTCCTGCAGCTGCAGTCACGGTTGCTTGGTGGGACTGGTGATGGGAAAGGAGTATCTGGGGTGGGGAAGGGGCACTCCCTTGCTTTCCCTGCCCTGGAGAGATTACCTCTGGAAGCTGAGTGGTAAGAGTCAAGACCTGGTTAGTATGTGGGAATGGAACCTTTCTTTTTTCATATGCACTGCCTGGGGACAAAGGATTTGCTTTGATACTTCCCTTAAGTGTGTGCAGAATAACTGAAATTGGTGCTATAGAGCTATCCCCTTGATTTTTTTTACCCACTTTGTGCCTCTATTTTTCTCCTTCAGGAAGTCAATCAATATCTGTTCCCATGGGCATGTTTTGGAAGACCCACACACTCTCCTCCACTAGGAGACAGTCGGTGCCCTACTTTCTCTGCCTGGAAAACTCCACTGGGTTTGGGGCTTGCACCCCCGTGGGGGTGCTGCTGAGAGACTCCCCCATAGCACTGGCACTGGCTAGGATCCTCCCCAACCGGAGGCGGGGTGGAGGGGCCCCCCACACCACTGGCGGGGTTGAGGCTTCCTTCTCACCAGCAGCACTGTCAAGGCCTCGCCCCACAGGGGCGGGGGGGGGGGGGAGGGGAAGGGGATCAGCTCTTCCAGTGATGGTCATAATGATGATGATGGCGGTGGTGGTGGTGATGATGATGAAGCCCAGTCTTCCCCCACACAATAAAGAGTAAGGAAGAGGTTTCCCGGGACAAGTTTCAGCCTAGGAGGCGGGTGGGGTGGGGGGGAGAAGGGGCGGCTCCCCTCACCCTCTTGCCGCTAGGGTTTCCCTAGGGGGTCACTACACGATCATTTCAGCCACAGACACTAGTACTCGTGCACAGGGGGGGAGGACTGGCGTGAGACGGGGGGAGGAGGCAGGGAGAGGAGGGGAGAAGGGCAAAGGGCAGCTATGCGGCGGAGAAGAGAGACAAGGAAGGGGAGGGGGCGGCGGCGCCAATCCTGGGTCCGAGACGAGCCCGAGCGAGCCTGGGGAGAAAAGGTTAATAATGCTGGCGGGAGAGAGAGAAAGAGAGAGAGAAGGAGAGAGAGAGAGCGAGAGAGAGAGAGGGAAAGAAGGAGAGAGAAAGAGAGAGGCTGGATAGGGGCGAGCAGAGAATTCACTCCAGAATCCAGGCCCGCCCAGGATTACTCGGGTGCAATCCCAGGTGCGGCCAGGAGGGGGCGAGGGAGGGAACGAGAATCTAGGATGAAGATAGGGCCCCCCAACCACCGACCCCCCATCTCCCTCCCCCGCCCCCCGATTTACCTGCGGCCGTCCCGGACTCGGGAAGAGGGATCAAGGCAGCGTTGGTGTCAGAAAGGTGGGGGCCCCGCCCCACCCCCCCCATTCCCTGAAAAGGAGGAAAACCTCGACTGCATCTCTGTGTCCGGCTCTGCCCGGCCCCTCCCTTCTCACCACCCGAGGACTGCACGGAAACTAATTTGGCTTCTCCCAGCACACGCGCGGGGACTGACTCCTCTTAACGACCGGGACCGGTTCCCCCCACCCCCGCCCCCGCCTCCACACGGGGCGGGACTTCTCATCCTTCCCACAATTTCTAGTCTCACCCCCATTAAAAAGCTGTCACAAGATCATCATCTGTGTAATCGTAAAATCGCCGACTTCAGATTTAGAAGAGAGCCTCTAATCTGGAGGTTCTTAACCTGAGGTCCGCAGACCCTCCGGGGGCGGGAGGGGGGCACAAATTTTAGGAGGTCTGGAAACTTGGGTGGGGGAGGGGGAAACGTCATCTTTACTTTGACTAGTGCTTAACTGAAGGGAATCTTCAGTTATGATTCTAAAAGGGAAAAAAAAAGCATTCTGAGAAGGATTTTGTAGGTTTGGCCCGACTGCCAGAAGGTGCTAGCTAGCCGCCCGAGCTCCCGCTCTGGTCCGGACATTTTACAGAGGAGATTGCGATTCAGCCAGGTGAAGGTCACTCCAGGAGAAAGGAGCAGGTCAAAAATTCAGATTCAAGCGTTCTGATCCCAATTTCGGTACTTTTCCCACTGCCCCCACAATGCTTCCCTCCAATAAGACCCGGTTTTTCTTTCTTTCTTTCTTTCTTTTTTTTTACGCATCATGGTTGCTATTCTTCCCCTCCCAGAATAACAGTTTTTAGCTTGCCCCTGGACCACAATGTATTTCTAGCATTCCCAGTACACCTGAAGCTGATTTATCATTTCAGGGACAACAGGCATTGGTTGTGTGGTTCTGGAAGTCTCATCTTTTCCAGAGTCTCCCCCACCTGAAACCAAAGCCAGGAGGGGGGTGGGGGTAGAAGAGGCACCGGGAGGTGGGGTCCTGGCGGTCTGAAGTGAATTCTCTGCTTTCCCTCAGCTCCTTTCTGAAGTTGCTAGTCTAGTGGGCACAGGGGAGGGGGGAGGGAGTGTCTCAGAGCCCCTCTTGGACATTGGCACAGCTGCAGATAGCCATTGCCTTGAGGTTCCTAATTTGCTGGGGGAGTTCCTGGGTGAGACACAGAATTTTCATAGGATCACATGTAGGGGAGTCAACTCCTTCCCCAGCTTCTTGGAGATCCTCAAAGGGCCCCCAAACAAGTAGCAAGCAGAAGCTTCCCCCATGTAACAGGGTGAGGGGGAACTGAGGCACAAAAGTAGTAAAGGACTCTTACCATCCAATAGGCCCTGATCCCCTTTGGAGTGAGGATTCCCTGGAACACCCTTATAGGGCGTGAGTGAGGGTAGAGGACCCCATAGGCATTCCCCCAAGGGAATTTTGGCTCAGTTTAAGAGACTGGTTCTGGGAAGGGGAGTAGGTACACAACCAAAGGTCCCATTTGTGCCTATATGCTGTCTCTGCCACCCAGGACTTCTGCCAGCCAACTCTGGCACATACCCTTTAGGTTCTTTGCCCATTCTATTCTGGTATTCACCTGGTTTAGAGCAATGACTCCTTTCCCTACCCCCTTGTGCCTCAGTTTCCCCCTTTTCCATGCTGGGCTTTCTCTGCCAGGTGAGTGGGGGTTGGTGTGTATGTGGTATGGTGGTGGTGGTGGCGGTGGTGGTGGTGGTGGGGACAACACAGGGTCTTGGAGCCTGACCTGGCAGAGGGGGAAGGAAGAATCAATTGTTAGCAATAGTACTGAGAGTGGGTGGCAAAAGGGGAGGAAAGAGCAGGGTCTGTGCTCATGGGTTTGACCCTTAACCACAATCAGCAAGTGGTTGCTCCTATGGGTGTGTCCACCCAGCAATATGTCACCCTTCCCCAAAACCAGGAGAGAGAATAATCCAGAACCGCTGTGTCCAAGCTGTGCCTGCAAGGAGAGCGTCGGGGGTGCCAGGAGGAAGAGAGACTCAAGGAAAGAGAAGGGGTGAGAGAGGAGGGATGGGCTGAGGGGGCAGAGACCCAGGAGGCCCGACTGCCCAGGTCTCCTACAGATGGGGAAGAGGGAGGGGCGGGGGAGGGAGGGAGAACAGCTCACCCCTTCCTCATAGCAGGGATACTCCATGTACCGTAATTTCAGGGCCAGAAAGGATGCTAATGGTGATGTCACCCAGCTCCTTGTCTCTTGCAGATGACACCTTAATACCTTCCAGGTTTGCCATTTGTAAAACTCTTGAGGAAGAGTCCACCCCCCATCCCAGACCAATGTCTTTCAAGGAAAACAGAGGTCAGGATTCTGACCTGCCCACAGTGAGCACTTCACCAATCTCTTTTCCCAAGTGGAGGGTAGTATATGGAAGCCTGAAATTACGGTACTCCTGGAAGTGCCCTTCCCCCCAACCCCCACTCTCCTCTGGCCCTCTAACCACAACAGCCCAGAAGAAACCCTGACTGCAGCTTCAAGTATGGAAAAAACAGAGAAAGTCCCACCCCACTCCCATAACCCCAAGACCTCCAGGACCCTCCCCCTTCTCCACATTGCCCTCTACGGCAGGACACTCTCCCGGGTCTCTCGGTTCCTGACTCGGAAGGGCAGAGCAAGGCAAGGGGTGGGCATGGTGGGGAGGACTGGTACTCCATTCTCCAAAACACCTCTTTGCCTTGGAAACTCCAAAGTGAGAAGAGAGCTTCAGTAGCTGTCAGAAGCCAGTGGAATAATGAGCCATACCCCTTTTTCCTTCTCTCCCGCTCCCTTCCTCCCCAAACCCAAATCCAATTCCAGAGAAGGTAGAGGAAAGAAGGAGATAAATGACCCCCAGTGGGGGGAGAGAGGGAAGGAAGTCTTGGGGGGATGTTGGGGTGGGCAGTTTGGGGAGAGAGAGTGAGGTGCATGCCCCCTGCTCCCCAAACAAACTAGCCCTGGTTGCTTACATATTTCCCCTGAAGGAGGCAAAAAGAGGCATGAGAGGCTGTCAGGTCCCTGACGGGGGTCAAGGACTAGGTGAGAAAGAGAGAGAGAAAGAAAGAGAAAGACACACAGAGAGACAGGAAAGAGAGAGACAGACAGAGAAGAGTCCGGACCTCAGAGAGAAGCCCCTCCGTGGGGTTGTCGGAAGGGCAGAAGAGCCCTTGGCTGGCACAGGGGGGGCTGCCCCCAACCTGGCAGGGGGCACCAGGGTCGGAGAGCATCGACTTGATTTAGAGGGGAAGAAGGGAGGAAGGAGAAGGTGGGGACAGGGTGGGGCCGAGGAGGGAGCAGGGAGAAAGGGGTAGGTGGGGGGGCACATTAAGTATAGGCACGGGGAGAACAAAATGTGAGTTAGGGGTTAGCATTGGTAACAGTGCGTTTACCTTTCTGCTCCACTTCTACTTTAAGCATCGGAAGAGAGAGAGAAAAACAATTGAAAAAGGGTGCAAGAAAAAAAGAGAAAAAAAAAAGAGATTAAATTGCTTTTTGTTTCTTTTCTGGCAATGCATCCCCTTCTCCTTTTCCTTCCTCACACCTGCTTCCCCAACCCCCTAGAACCACTCGGCATCCCCCTCCTCCCCTCCAAATCCCTTTCATTGGGGCAAGTGGGGTGGG
>JAJPUD010002127.1:42162-72882 GCA_023553655.1 Myrmecobius fasciatus | reverse complement strand
TATATATATATATATATATATATATATATATATATATATACATGGACTCAATAGCCCCGTTCTTGGGATTCACCAGGGTTTTGGAAGACAGATGAGATAATGGATGGGAAATTGCTTTGAAAAGTATATATTGCACCAGGCTGATCTAAGATGTCACTTCTGGTGGTTGGAATAACTGAAATGTTAAGGAAGGAACCTTATAGGTCTTTGATTTTACAGATGACAAAAGTTGAGGTCAGAGGGAAGGGATTGAGTGCCGTGGGTTCTGGCCGGCCTAGCATTTAGGATGACCTCTTTGACAGGAGAGCGTAGCCTGAAACAGCAGCATGTGGAATTCAGGTGAGACAGAAAAAGCAGCAATGAGATCAAAAGGAGGTGGGGGGTGTCACAGAATCACAGAATGATAGAGTTGGCAAGGACCTTAGACTTCCATCTGGTCCAACCCCCTCATTTTACAGGGGAGGAAGCTAAGGCCCCAAAGAGAAGTGATTTGCATGTAGTCACATTGGCGCATGGCAAAGCTGGCACTAGCACCCAAGACTTTTCACTCAAGGTCCAGTGCTTTGCACCCCGCTAGGAATTGGAGGACCTGCTCCAGGGAGCTTCTTATTAAATACAGAGACAGGAAGATGAATGATTGGAAGTTGGTTGGAGTCTTCTAAGGGAGCAGAGATGGAAAGGAAGGAGAGGGGAGGGGTGTGTGTGTGTGTGTGTGTGTGTGTGTGTGTGTGTATGTGTGTGTGTGTGTGTGTGTGTGTGTGTGTGTGTGTGCAAACAAGCCAGAGACAGTGGGATGGGGTCCAAGGGAGACAGGGCTTAAGGTAACCCAGTCAATCATTGAGAGCCCCTTGGAGAGAGCATTATGCCCAGAGTGGGGGTGGGGGGAGGAGCACTCAGTCTGCTCCCCTATCCCCATCACTCCTCTCTCTTGCAGACCAGGCGATTCTGCCTTAAATACCTCCAAGCTCCACGGTGAGTTGCAATGGAGAAGGAAAAAGGCAGGGCTCCAAAGGGCTGTGTGCTCAGCTCCAGATATGGGGGCAAAGAGGGAAGGATGTTCTGGGGCTAGGCTAGGAGAGGATTTTTTAATCTGCTCCACTTGGTGCCATCTGCTTCCTCATCTAATTTTAGCACCAGCTTGGCCTGGGGAGGAGTCGGGGAGGGCTCAGCTGGGCCAGGAGGAGGGGGCCAGGCCGGCCCAGTGGACCTTGATGGCCTGGGGTGGATGGATCTTGACAGTCCTCGTGGCACTGGGACATTGGGTGACACTGAGAAGAGTCAGGAGGACAAGGGAACAGTGTGAGGGATAGAGCTGGGGCCATTGGGGAAGTCGCTCTGAGGAGGGCTTGGTGGAAGGGGAGGCCTCGGGGTGGGGGGGGAGACAAATGGAGTCAGGGAGTACAGAAGGTTGGGGGGATAGATGTGGGAAACGGGCCAAAGGTGGAAATGGGAGGGTTCCTGGGCCCCATCCCCTGGCCTGGCCCCTGACCCCTTCTGGGCACTGGCTTTGGGAGAGTAATTGGATAATGGGGATGGGTGGGCAGGCACCGGGTACTAATTGCTATGTACTTGGGATCCTGGGCCGGTGCCGGCCGAGCTGGGTAATTAGTTGTTTTTAAATAAACGTCAGCGGGCACGCTTTAATTAAGCCTTCTTCCCAGGGAGAGCTGCTGATATGTAATCACAGAGAGGAGGAGCAAGACAGGACTGATGGGAGACCCAAGGGGCCGACGGCTGGGGGGGGGGAGTGAGGGCAAAGGGGAGGCCCCAGGAGGCCCCGCCCTGGCTGATGGGCCAGACTCGGGGGCGCCCCCGGCCCTGTGCGGGGTGCACCTCATCCTCCCTGGTCTGGGCATAGAGAAGTGGAATCATGGGAACACTCCCTGTACATCACAACAGTCCGCCCCGGCCCCAGCCCCTACCTTGTGTGGCTGAGGTAACCAGGACGGCAGTGACACAGAGACTCCAGAGAGCGGGGGCCAGGCGGGCCATGGCTGAGAACAGGTGGGCACAGGGGGCCTCGCCCCGCATCACCAGCTGAACAGGATGGCACCGACAGGCAGCCTGGGGGGGACAAAGTGAAGAGGAAAAGTTCCCTCCAGCCAGCCAGCCAGGAGGCGCCTGGGAGGGGAAGAGTGAGAGATGGTGCAGAAGCACAGACATGGTCACACGCAGGCACACAGAGGCAGGGGCACCCAGGGACAGCGAGAGAAGGTGCAGGAGCACAGACATGGGCACACGTGGGCACACACCCAGGAACAGTGAGAGATGGTGCAGGAGCACACACATGGGCACACAACCCAGCGACAGTGAGAGATGGTGCAGGAGCACACATGGACACACATGGGCACACACGGAGATAGAGGCAAGGGCACCCAGGGACAGTGAGAGATGGTGCACGTGGGCATACATGGGAACACACCCAGCAACAGCGAGAGATGGTGCAGGAGCACACACATGTGGGCACATGCGAGCACACACAGGCGCACACTCACCCACAAGCACAGACACATATACCACACAGACACTCGGGCACCCAAGGGCACACCCACACACAGATACAGGCAGGGGCACCCAGGCACAGGTAGAGATGGCACAATGACAGACTCGACACAGGCACAGGCAGAAACACACACACACACACACGCACACAAGATCATCACCTGGGCACAGTCATCCACAGAGCCTGGGCACACATGCAACCACCCAGATGCCCCCCCGGAGGCCCAGGTACACGCAGGGACATGTATGCGGGCACAGACTCAGTCACAACCCCAATGGCCCCTAACAGACGGAGACAGACTCAGAGAAACAGGCCAACACATCTCGGGGCACAGCACATTTGCCAGCACATAGACACAGGAACAGTCACACACAGACAGAGATGCCATGAGTCATGCAAGGAGTACAGACAGAGACAAAGACACAGAGGAAGGGACAATGGCACAGTCAATTCTGTCTCACATACACACACAAACTCACTCTTTCCCTCCCTCCCTCCTCTGTCTGTCTGTCTTTGTCTCTCTGTCTTTCTCTTTCTGTCTCTCTCCCCTATCTGTCTGTCTGTGTCTGTATCTGTCTGTCTGTCTCCCTCTCACACACACATACATACACACACACACACACAACACCCCAAGGGTTCCTACCCTTCCTGACAACCGCTTTCCACAGCCCCCACCTAGGATCCCCTTCCCCCCATTTAGGCCGATGAACTTATTTCTGGCCTTGCAGCTTTGTCCACATCCATGATCTCTTAACTGCAGAGAGTTCCTGGCAGTGCTTCCGGTCCCACCCCTTGGAACCTCTCCTCATCCCCCTCCCTCCCCCCCCGGAGCTGGGCCGCACCAGCCAGGCTCAGCACCTTCTTAGAGCCAGCTGCATCAGGGAGGGGAGCGAGGCCTTCTGGTCCCAGAGTCCAGGACCCAGCTCCCTCTAACATCTGCAGGATGGCATGCATTCATCCCCAGTGAGAAGCCCAGAATCCCACCTTTAGTCCTGCTCCCTGAACTGAAGCCCTCTGGGGTCTCCCCTGGCACATTGGGCGGGTTGCCCCTAGTGACGTCAGAGCCTCCAGCTCGTGAGCTGACTAATGTGGGGATAACCCTTCTCTCCTTCTACCCCACATACATCCCTGGGAAGCCAGGTACTCTGCCCCCGTTAGCACAGGAAGAGGCAGAATCGCAGATGACATCAGACGCAAGCCCTCTACCCTACGAGTGACAAGGGGTTAGCAAACCTCCACTGTCAGATCTGAAAAAATCCAAGGGACGGGAAATGCACCACTCAGATACATGGCAAAGCTGTGAGTGTTAGGAACACACAGTAAGGGCAGCCACGGGGTGCAGTGGATAGTGCGCTGGACCCGAAGCCGGGAAAACCCGAGTTCAAATCCAGATAGATTTCTAAGCTGTGCGAGTTTTCAGCCTTAGTTTTTACTTCTGTGAAATGGAGATGATTATAGCATCTGCTTTCCAGGATTACTGTAATATGTGTAAATAATAACTGGTAAGTTTGTAACTATTTCAGGTGCTTTGCAAACTTTAAAGTACTACAGAGGTGCCAGCCCTTCTTAAATGCTTGTTGATAGACTCACCTGAGATTAGGACACCCTAAACCCTGGACCAAGCCCTCTCTTCCTCCTCACCAGGTCTTTGTCATTGTTCCTCCCCACACTCCCCTCACTTGAACCTCCTTCCCCTTTTTGTGGTCTTCATTCCCCTCAAACCGGCCTGCTCGCTGTCCCGGTCCAAGACATCCATCATGCTTCCATCTTGTTGCCTGGAATGATGGCCCTTCTCACTTCTGCCTCCCAGAACCCCGAGCTTTCTTTAAGGGCCATTTTAGGTGCCGCCACCCACTTAGGACCTTTCCTGATCTTCCCTCCCCTGCCCACTTATTAGGGTTTTTTTTTTTCCCTCTTGAAATTACTTTCTAGTCCTTTGTCTATACGTCCTATTCACTTACTTGTGTACATGTTGTATTCCCCTAAGAAAAGCCAGCACATTGGGGGGGGGGGGCGGGGGTTGTTCCAGTGTGGTTCCAGCTCCTAGCACATGGCCCTGCTTGCTGCATGGAATGAGCCTTTTCTTCCCTTTAGAACCCTCCAGGATCCTCTGCCTGGCTCCTCCCTTAGGCTCTCCCCCAGCAAGGAAAGGATGGCCGTGAGGGGGACGGACCCAGCTAAGATTGAGGACCGAATTCCAGAATGAGGGGCATAAGACTTTGAGCACTGATCCTCAGTCCCACAAGCCACAGGCATGAGCCCCCAACCCCCTTGCTTCCTGCTCCCTAGCTCCCGTGGCTAATTAGAACCTGGCTGGCTGGCAGAGCAGTGGCGCCACAGCTATGGGACCAGGGACCTCCAAGTCCCCTCTTTCCCCTTATGTGGACCCCCCGGGGCAGCCAGGAGCCTCGCTGTCGGGGACGGGGCACTTGGCTCTCCAGGGCTCTGAGAGGAAGCCATGTATGTGGGAATAGAGAATAAAGAGTGGTTGTCTTTGAGCTCCTCCAATTCTCTTCTCTGGGGTGGGAAGCACAGGCAGAAGCCAGCACTATCCATAAAACTATGAAAATATGAGGGGGGAAGGAAAATGGAGCTGCTGCCGGTGTAGGATAGGTAGAATCTAGCCTCCCGGGGTCCCTTCTCTTCCAAAGAGCAGCATAATTGGGGCTGGGAAGGGAGCAGATCCATCCTATGTGCTCTCACTGGTCTTATCTTCCTAGAATGGCCCTTTTGTTTTATCCATCCAACACATAACAGTGTTTCAGGCCCTTTCCCTATTTTCCCACAAGGGCAAATCCTAGCTTCATGGGACATAGGGCAAAAGGGGTCTCATGCTGAGAGGATCATAGCTCTAGAGTGGAAAGGTCCTTAGAGGCTGATTTATTTACATATATGGAAAAGCATCTGAGGAAGGTTGTGAATAAATGTTAGCTATCATTATTGTTGTAAGCATAGCCACAGAACATTTCTAACCTTGGTCTCGCTAATTTTGTGCACTTCCCCCTCCACCATGCTGCTTAAAGCTAAAGTTTGGCATTCTAGGCCCTGCTGAGCTCCTACATCCTACAGTCACAGAACCCTGGGATTTCAGAGCTAGGATGGACCTCAGAAGTCCCCTAACACAATCTGTGTCAGAGCAGAAATCTTAGCTAGGAAGGAGCTTTATGCTACTCCCTCCCTGTCCCAATCCTGCCCCAGTCATGGGTGTTCCCACTTAATAGTTTGATCCACGTTGTGCTACAAGTCTACAATATTCCAGGGCCAAGTAGGAAGCTGGTAGAGCAGTGGATAAGCCTTGAACCTGACGTCAAAGAGACCCAAGCTCAAATCTGGCTCAGACACTAGGTGTATAGTCCCTGGGAAGCCACTTAATCTCATGTTGTCTTAGTTTTATCAATTGTGAAATGGAGATAATTACATTTAGCTCATAGCATTATGAAAACCAAAATGAGATGTTTGTAAAAAAAAAAAAAAAAAAAAGCACTTAGCGCTGTGCTTGGCACACAATAAGTGCTATATAAATGCTTATTCTGTTCACTCTGTCCCTACTCCTCTTCCCAGTCCACATGCTAGAGGAAGCCACCTCTGACCAACTCAGCCCACTGTAACTTTGGGATTCCTATGGGGCCCAAATACAGTCTGCTTCCATATAACCCAAGTTATGATCAGACCACTTTGTATTGCTCTCATATTTTCCTTTGTCTTGTCTATCGAAATAAGTGCAAAAGTGCTCCAGGCATAGACTATATCTTCTCCTGGTACCACCCTTCCTGAGTACTAGTCCTGGTTCTGGCACAAATAAGCTGAATGTGAAACTTTGGACAGATTTTTTCCCCTCTCCTCTAAACTTGAGTTTCTATCAAGAAAGAACAAAAAAGTTGGACCAGAGAGGTCAGGGGTTCTTAATCTAGTGTCTATAAATTAAAAAAAAAAACCTCTTTTGATAACTATTACTTGGACATAAATTGGGTCCTTCGTAATCCTATGGATTCAGTGTTATGCATTTAGAAACATTCATTTGGAAGAAATGAAAGCCATTTATATACTCTAAATCACTTGATTAGAGAAAGGCAAATTAAAACTCTGAGGTACCATTTCACACCTCTCAGATTGGCTAAGAGGACAGGAAAAGATAATGATAAATGTTAGAGGGGATGTTGGAAAACTGGGCTCTAATACATTATTGGTGGAGTTGTGAATAGATCCAACCATTCTGGAGGACAATTTGGAACTATACCCAAAGGGCTATAAAACTCTGCATACCCTTTGATCCAGCAGTGTGTCTACTGGGTCTGTATCCCAAAGAAATTAAAGAGGGGAAAGGACCCACATGAACAAAAATATTTGTAATAGCTCTTTTTGTGGTGGCAAAGAATTGGAAAATGAACATTTAGGAGATGGATGAATAAGTTATGACATATAAAAGTAATGGAATGTTATTGTTCTATACGAAATGATAAACAGGTTGATTTTAGAAAGGCTCAGATAGATTTACATGAATTGATGCTTAGTGAAACAAGCAGAACCAGGAGAACATTGTACACAGCAACAGCAAGACTGTATGATGATCAACTATGATAGACTTTAGTTCTCAGCAATTCAGTGATCCAAGGCAATCTCAATAAACTTTGGGTGGAAAATGCCATCTGCATCCAGAGAGAGAACTATGGTGACTGAATGTAAATCAACATATGCTATATTCACTTTTTTTCTTCTGTTTTTCATCATGATTTTTCCTTTTGTTCTAATTTTTCTCTCAACATGATGCATATGGAAATGTATAAAAATGAATTTACATATATGACCAAAAATGATGTTTTACATGTGAGGAAAGGAAAAATAAAAATTTTACACTGAAAAAAAACCCATTCATCTGATAAAGGGTCCCTGGATCTCACCAGACTAACTACTAAAGGGGTCTATGCCCTCAAAGAAAGGTGAAAGGTACTCTACAATAGCATTTGTCATTTATAAAGTTCCTTTATATTTACAAAGTAATTTATATTTTCTCATCTGATCTTTCCCCTTTTCTGGCATTATCTTCAGAGACGAGAGACAATCAGCAACTTGCTGATGGCCACACAGTCAGGAAGTATCAGTGACTGAATTTAAACCTAGGTCTCTCCAGACGCCATCACACTTTCTATCTATACCACCATTTTTGTGCTAAAAGAATGACAGGGCCAGATCTAGAAGGGATTCTCAAGACCTCTTCTAGTCCAACATGTGCTTTATGATGTGTAATAAAAAGGGCATCCAGCCTGAGATGAAGCCTTCTAGTGAGAAGCTATCTTTTCCATTTTGAAGCAGCTCTCATTTGGGCCACTAGGTGGAGCAGACAGATCGAAGGGATCAGGAAGACATCTCCCCATAAATCAAATCTGGCCTCAGACACTTACTAGCTGTGTGACCTTGGGAAAGTCACTTAATCCTGCTTGCCTCAGTTTTCCTCATCTGTAAAATGACCTGGAGAAGGAAATGGCATAACTCTCTAGTATCTCTCCCAAGAAAACCCATCACCCAGTCAGTCATGACTGAAAAAAAAAAAAATTAGAGGGTTTCATGAGCAGAAATTTGTAGCTTTCTTCCTTTTGCTTCCCTTTCTGTCCTCTATGCCAATTGCTACAGATATTTTTGCACATTTTTTTCCTTTTTCATGATTTCTTTGGAATACAGACCCAGTAGGGACTGCTGGATTAAAGGATAAATAGTTTTATAGCCCTTTAGGGGTAGTTCCAAATTGTTCTCTAGATTTGTTGGATCAGTTCACAACTCTACCAACAGTGCATTAGTGTCCCAGTTTTCCAATATCTCCTCCAACATTTATCATCTTTTCCTGTCATCTTAACTAATCTGATAGGTATGAGGTAGTACTTCAAAGTTGTTTTAATTGGCTTTTCTCTAATCAATACTCATTTAGAGTATATAGATGGCTTTAATTTCTTCCAGATGAATGTTTTAAATGCATAAGCTAAGCTTTCTTCCTCAAGTCAACCCTTCAAGTGCTTAAGACATAGACATGATGTCTCTCTAAATCTTCTCTTCACCAGACTAACTATTGCTCAACGTAGTCTTATATGGCATGATTTCTAAGATCCTTCCCCATCCTGGCTATCTCCTCTGAATACTGCAGATTCTAAATGTTCTTTCCTAAAATATATTTGCTCAGAAATCAACAATGCCCTCTATATATGGCTTGACCAGGGCAGAATGCAGGGGGACTATCCCTTATTTTTAAAAAGTTTAATTTTTTTTCAATGAATGGATATACGTATTTGCTGCTTTCTTCTTCCCTTGCCCTCTGCCACCCTCACTTTTTCTTATTTTGACACTATGCCTCTCTGGATGCAGTCCTGAAGTAAATTAATTTTTGGCACTTATAACACTGTTGTTTCATAGTGGTCTTGCTAACCATTAAGAGCCTCAGATCTTTTTCAGATATATCTAAGCCATGGTTCCTCCTTATTCAGACAGCTAGGTGGCACTACAGCACACTGGCCCGGTCTGGAGTCAGGAAGATCTCTGACACTAGCTGTATAACCCTGGACAAACCACTTAATCTGCATCTGCTGATTTCTCATCTGTAAAATGGGGATAATAGCCCCTATCTGCCATGGTTGCTGTGGTGATCTAGTGAAGTAATATTCATCAATTGCTTTGCAAACTTTAAAGCACTATTCAAATATTAGCTGCTGTTATTTCTATTCTTATATATGAGAAGTTTTTTTGAACACAGGCTGTATGTTGCACTCCATCTTATTAGATTCAATTCAGTAGCCTCCTCTTCACTATCAAGTAAAGTTGGTACTCCCCTGTGAAGCAGTCAGGGTCCTCCCCAGTCTGGCATCCTGACAGCTGTCCATTTGTCAGCTTCTCATTTAAAATTTCCCTTCATACAGTCAGCATTTAAAGTTTGCAAAATACTTGACAAACATGATCTTTTTTAACCTTCACAACATCTCTAGGAGATAGGTGCTATCATTTTCCCCATTTTCCAGAGGAGGAAGCTGAAACGGTTTAATGATATGCCTAGAGTCACACAGCTAGTGAGTGTACCTAAGGCTGGATTTGAATTCAGGTCTTATTCCATATACATTCAGGCATTCACCTGCTTCCAAGCCTTTGTTCCTGCTGCCTAGAATGTCTTTTCCCAGGTTGAATTTCTATTGTTGAGTTGTGTCCAACTCTTTGTGACCCCAATAGGGTTTTCTTGGCAAAAATAATGGAGTGATTTGCCATTTCCTTTCCCAGATCATTTTACAGATGAGGGAAACTGTGAGGCAAGTGACTTGCCAGTGTCACATAATTAGGAAGTGTCTGAAGCCAGATTTGAACTCAGGAACCCCTGACTTCAATCCTGGAATTCTCTCTACTGTGCCACCCAGCCCTTCTGTGGTTGAATTCCTACTTTAAAGCCCAATTCAAATATTACCTCCAGAAAAGTCTCTTTAGCAGTCAGTCAACAAGCATTTATTAAGCTCCTACTGTGTGCCAGGCACTCTGCTAGGTGCTGGGGATTCAGAGACAAAGATGATACCTGAGGGCAAGTTTTTGATGATGTTGATAATAACAAGAATGATTATAATTGTAGCATCTTAATGTTTGCAAAGCGCTTTTAAAAAGAGCTCATTTTATCTTTACAGGTTTGCTTCCTGAATAAATACTATGTCCATGTATGTGTTATACATGTATATGTTATAGTGTTCTAAGTAACTGTCAGCTCCATGAAAGGATGAGATCTTCTCTTAAGGGAATTTTCCTCTTAAAAATGTTCTATTAAATGTAGGGGGAATGCAGGGAATAGCTGGGGAAGAAGCTCAGCTTCAGAAGAAGGGAGATAGGGAAAAGTGAAGTAGTCTGTCAGTCTCTTCAATGTCCTTAATCAGGAAGCAGAATCTTTGCCTGGAGAGGGGGGTAAGGAGATAGGGTGATATAATAAAATAACAAATAACCCTGGTCTTGGGATCAGGCCATCCATGGTAGACTTCAGGCTTCAGTTCTGACCTTCCTAGTTGTATGATCCTAAGCAAGTCATGGTGTCTCTAGGACTCATAAGTTTTTTTTTTTTAAATTTGTACAATGGTGAATTCTATATATCTTATATTAAATTCTGCTTTCTCTTTTGACTCAGCAACACCATGACTTGGTCTCTGTAACCAAAGAGAATCAAAGAAAGACAAAAAGAATCTACATGTATAAAAATATTTATAGCCGCTTTCTCTGTGGGGATAAAAGAACTGGAAATAAAGGGGTTGCCCATCAACTTGGGAATGGCTGAACAAATTATAATATGCAATTGTGATATAGTGCTATTGTGTTATAAGGAATGATGCAGTGGCTGGTTTCAGAGAATCCTGAGAAGACTTATGTGAACTGATGCAAAACCAGGAGAACCATTTATAGAATGTATAACTACAATATAACAGTATTGTAAAGACAAATAACTTTGAATGATTTAAGAACTCTAAACATGGCACTGACCGACTATGATTCCAGAGGGCAGATAATGAAGCCTATCACTCAGCTCTTGACAAAGAGGTGATAGACTCAGGATGCAAATTGAGACACTTTTTTTTTTAAAGACAATACTGGAATTAATTTTGCTTGATTATGCATATTATAGGGATTTTTTTTCTTTTAGTGGGAGAGGGAAGGGAAAAGGGGAGAAGATGGTTTTTCAATTAGTTGAAAAAGTTAAAAGATAATATGTCTGATCTTCCTTACAAGATTATTGTAAGGAAATCACATTGTAAATTATGAGGTGCTATTGAAAGGGGAACTGTTTAAGACGTCCTGGAGAAGTCTGCCTCAGCAGTCATCTAAGAGCAGAAGGGGTTGTTTCTTCAGGTGGAGAGCTCCCTGCCTTGGAGGTCTATAAGCAGGGAAGGACAGATGACCATTTTGGGGGGGAGATACTGTAGGGATAATTCTTGCCTAGGTACGTTAGATTAGATGGCCTCTGAGGTTCAATAAACTTGGTCCCTCCCAGCCCTACAGGGCCAGAAAACTAGTGGCCTTGATTGGGCAGAAACAGTGCTGGGCACAATACTGGGCATGAGGCCAGGACCCTGCTACTCTGTGGAATAGAGGCTGTTGGCAGCACCTGGCATGGTGCCCACCAGGGACGAGGAAGCGCTGTGTTTTTCTCCTTCCTTGGTACTAACTGCTCCCCTGCCCCCACCCTAGGGAGCCTCAGCCAGTGCACCTGGTACCCAGGGCAAAAGGCTAGTTGGGGGGGGGCAGAACCACAGGGTTTTGGTAGGCATGGTCCTGAGAAGGGCGGGGTGGGGGATGCCTGGGTTCTGGCAGTGAGATTGGCAATAGAGATAAAGGAACTATTGAATTCTAAAGCTCAGAGAAAGCTCAGAAAGAAATTAGACTGATCTGTACATAGCAGTCTCCTCTCTAGTAATCAGTCCTTACTTAAATCTTCAGGGATGGGCAAGTCACTACCTCCTGAGGCAGCTGGGCCAGGTCTGATCATAAAGAATATATTTGTTTAACATCAGGATGAAATCCGACTGCCTGTAACGTTTCTCTTATCTTTCCTACATCTGCCTCTGGCCTAACATCCCTCAATTTTCCTTGTACCATGTGTATTTGCTTACATGTTGTAATGTGCCATCACCAGCCTTGCTCCCATCACCATAGCTCCAGTAGGATGTAGGATGTTTTTTCCTGGAGGCAAGGATCTTTAGTTTTGTTTTGATTTTATCTTTGCATCTGTTGCTAAGGCCTACCACATAGTAGGCTCTTTAATATTTCTGGAATTACACTAGAATAAAATAATCTCTCTTACACAACCTAAGAGTCTTCCAAGTATTTTAGAAATGTCTTCTTAGCTCTTACAATTCGATACCCAGAGCCAAACACAATAATCCAGATGGGATCTGACTAGGGTAAAGAACCCTGGGCTTTATTGCTTCTTACTAGTTAAGTGGTGTCATGCTGAACCCAGAATCATCAAGGTCTGAGTTCAAATACAGCCTTAAGACACTAATTGTGTGAGGCTAGGCAAGTCACTTGACTATATCAGTTTTCCTATCTTCAAACCCTAAAATGTAGATAAGAATAGTAACTACCTCCCAGAGTTGTTGTCAGGATAAAACAGACTAAAATTCATAAAGAGTTTAGTATAAAACAATAGCATAATTAGGTGGATTTGGAGTTAAATGATTGGATTCCAAAAGTAGTCATTGATGGTTGGTTTCACATTAGCTTGGAAAGGACTTTCTATAGGAATAAATCTGTGCTGGCCTTGTACTGGTTTGTTGCTTTTGTTTTCTTGATAGTATTTTATTTTTCCAAATACATGTAAAGATAGGTTTTTTTTTAAAAGAGCTTCGCATAATCCCTCAAGAACAGTAGGTGCTTAATAAATGCACATTTCCTTCCTTACCCTGATCTCTGTCTCTTTAAGATACTTGCTTTCTTCCATTTGAATTTGTTTTTCCTCCCATCTCACTTCCCCCAACCAGTATTGTTACAGTTGAGTTTTGGGATATGGGGGCATGGATATCCATCAAATTTTATTTCACTAGTTCCTATCCAAATCTTTTTTTCTTTTTCCCAAAGGAAGGAAAACGGTCGATGTTATAATACAGACCACCATCACTTAAGCATCTCCTAAGAGGGAAAAGTGTGGGATTAGGGATTGATATGTGATAAATTCAATTGAACCCATAATGAACCAGTTTCTGCTCAAATCTTTCTTTTGGATCCCAAAGGACATGCTTACAATATGGTGCCCTGTCCATTTAAATGACTCCTGATTCACTTGTTTCTTCCTGAGGAAGATACAGTTTAGGATAAGTCCCAGCCTTTATGGAGCTGACGTGAGGGTGTAAGTGTGTGCAGGCGGGCACACTTTGAGTCCAAGTCACCTTGTGTGACATCTCTGTCTCTGTCTTTATCTCTCTCTGAGGCAATCAGGGTCACACAGCTAGTAATTGTCTGAGGTCAGATTTGAATTGAGGTCCATCTGACTCCAGGACAGGGGCTCTATCCACTGTACCACCTGACTGCCCCAGGCCTTTCCTAATCTCCATGCATGGAAGCTGAGAGAGAAAAGAAAAACAAGGCTGAGGGGTTTCCCCCAATGAGGAGCCCTGCCTGTCTGGGCATCTCTGCGGCAGGGGATGGGGAGTGACTGGGTGGGAGACAGGGAGGTTTAGATTATGGGGAGCTAAAGGGAGTCGGAAGGCATCTCACGGCTTCAGCCTCCTCATCTGTAGAATGGGAGGCCGGCTCTAGATGGTCCTTCTTGCAGCTCTGTCCTAGGGAAGCTCACTGAGCATGCCCCGGCCCAGGCTCTGTCCTCAGCGGGGGTGGGTGGGGCCCAGCCGAGAAGGGGGAGGGAGGGTGACAGGAGGTGAACAGACTGCTTCAGCATCCCCCCCCACCTCACTTACCCAGCTTCAGAAGCCAGTTACCATAGCAACCCTCTTGGCTTCACAGGCCCTCAAGTGCTGTGGGGAAGAACAGGGGCTGGGTGCCCACGCAGGCTCCCCCCCCCCTTCTCTCAACCTCTTGCCTTCTGGGGCTCCTCCCTGATTCTAGTCGGGCTCCATTATCCATCCATCTCAGCTTAAAAATCAGTCCCAGACACCATGAACCCTAAATACTTCCCCCTGCCTCCCTGCCCCACATTGTCCTTCCTCTCCTACTTCCCCCTTATCTCTATTAGTCTCACTATTCATGCTGGGGCTCTGGGGCAGCCTCCAGTGAATTCCGGCCTCGGCTAATCTCCTCCAGGCAACTCATATTTATAGAGCTCTTTAGTATTACATTTAGTATTATAATAATATTACCAATGCCATTATATTAGTATTTGTATTCCCACCACTGCTCGTATTAGTATTATGTGCTTTATAGTTTTATCTCATCTGATATTTGCTATCTGTATCCCCATTTTATAGATAAGGAAATCGAGGCCCAAAGAGATGAAGGCATTCACCCAAAGTCACATATCTAAGAGGCTGGCAGATCTTGGACCAAAGCCTATCTCCAAGTGCCTTGTTTTTTGTCTCACATGCTTCCTCTCACAGAATCTTAGAGCTAGAACAAACCCCGGAGGCCTTAGTCTTTCCAATATCCAAAGCTTCCCTTTACCTACCTAACAAGTGTCATTCAGTCTCTCAATCCATTCAACAAACATTTATTAAGCATTTATGCTACTATAGTGGGTTAAGGAAACAAAGACCATATGAAATAGCTCTTTCCCTCAGGGAGCTTACATGTTACTGTAAGGGGGGGGGGAGATAAAGAAGTGCAAAGTACCTACAAACTAACAGGAAGAGGCAATGGAGGAGCTGGGAAGGGGAGAATCAGGAAAGACTCTTATAAGAAGTAGCCCAGAATTATGCAGTGAAGGAAGGAAGGGATTCTAAAACATACAAGATGAGGAGGAAAGACATTTCAGATGTGGGGGAACTGCTCAAGCAGTGCACAGAAGCAAGAGACAGGTGAAATGCCAGGTATTCAGAACCTGTTAGTGCAGGTTGGTTTAACCAGAATGGGGAGTATATTAAGGGAGTAATATGAAATGATTGAAAAGGTAAGTGGAAATCAGATCGTGGAGGGTTTTAAACACTAAGCCTAAGAGTCTGTTGATCCTAGAAGCAATAGGGAGTCATTGAAAATTCTAGAGTGGGGGTGACATGGTATTGTATGTGTTTTAGGAATATCAATTTGACAGCTGAATGGAGAACAAACTGAACAGGAGAGAGACTAGAGACAAGGGAACCAATTAGGAGGCTATTGAAATAGAACAGTTATGGAGTGATTAGTGGTTAGAATAGTGTAGAGGCTGTGTAACTAGGGAGAAAGGGATGTTACTAGGAAGAAAGAGACGTCTCAGAGGTAGGATCAACAAGGCTTGGTAATCAAATTAATATAAGGAGAGGGAAAAGGGAAAGAAGCATTGAAGATGGTTGCAAGACTGTGAAAATGGTGGGTTCCTCTCAACAGAATGGGGCCAAGGGAAAAGAAGTTTCAGAGAAAGGGTAGGTATTTGGGAGAAATGAGTTCCATTTTGGACAAGTTGAGTGTGAGTTGCCTGTAGGACATTTGGTTGGAGCTGTCCAACAATCTGTTAGAAATTCAGGACTAGAGATTGGGAGAAAGATTAGGGCTGAATATATAAATATGGAAATTGTTTACATAGGAAGAAAATCTTTTTTTTTTCTTTTAAAGATTACCAAGGAAGAGAGTCTAAAGGGAGAAGAGGACTCAGTCAGTCAGTTAATTAATATCTATTAGATGCCTACTATGTGCCAGGCATTATGCTGGGAACACAAGTAAGACAAAAAACAATGCTAGCCGCTCAGTCCACACTCAGTGAGCCTCTGACTCATTCCAGTTTGGGATCACTCACATTTTTAAGAAGTTTTCCTTTACATCCAGCCTAAAGTTACCTTGCAACGATCACCTATTACTCTTATTTGGTGGCCCAGAAGTAAAGTCTAATCCTTTTTTCCAATGACGGCTCTTCAGATTTTTGAAGGTAGCTATGACATCTCCTCTGAGCTTTCTCCAGGCTGAACATCTCTAATTCTTCCAGTTGTTCTTCATAATGTCCAGATCATTCTCCATTCTGGCCTTCAATATCTTGGCTTTTGGTGCCAAGGACACTTGATGGAATTTAGAACCATAGGACACATTCTAGGCAGCCTCACAAGCCCAGGACCTTCCTCAAAAAGTATGGCCCAGTCCTTAAGAAGGACTCTCCTCTCCACTTAGACTGACTCTACTCTGACCTAGGGCTTATTACCTTTTCTCTTAGGCTGGTGTCATCTTAATACCTACTGGCCTTGTCAAATCACTTAACTGTTCCATCTCAATCTCTTCATCTGTAAAATGAGGGATTGGACTAGACTAATGGTTTTCAAACTTGGGGTTTATGAACATTTTTTAAATTTATGACTATTTTAAAATAATTGTTTTCCTTTGTAATCCTAGGTATTTTATTTTATGCATATAAAAACACTCCCCTCATAAGGGGTCCATAGGTTTCACCAGACTCTCTAATGGGTCTAAAATAAGAAAAAGAGAACACCTGAGTGGTGCAGTGAAGGGGGGGAAAGGATTCTAAAAGATGGAGGTGACAAGGGAACATAATCTAAACATTAAGGACCACTTATGCAGAGGGAACACTTATGCAAACACCTGGGCTAGATGATCTTTGAGGTCTTTCCCAGCTCTAGATTTGTTATTCTGAAACCCTAAGTCTCTTCTCTCTGGGTTCAGCTTCTTAAATCTGTAAAATGGTGGATTATATTACACTGGATGGTGACTTTGGTCCTTTCTAGCTCTAAAACTCTAGTTTCTATGACCTTGCTTCCCTTCCCCTAGGCTTCTGAGGAAGCCAATTTAATTAAATTCAAGAAACATTAAGTGCCTATATGTAAAGCATCATGCTAGGCACTGGGAATATAAACACCCCACCACCACCACCACCAAAAAAAAAAAAAATCCCTGACCTCAGAAAGTTTATATTCAATCCTCTCAAGGGGAAGGAAGAAGAGTGGGCCTAAAGCATGATACCTGGAACTGGAGAAAAAGTGGGGCTTAGATGGCTGGCTCCCTGCAAATGGGAGAAGAGACCAAACAGTAAAGGGGTGAGAGATCCTCTTGCTTTTAGATCTCTTCATTCATCTCTACCTTCAATCCATCCTCAAGTAATCATATTCATTCCTTGAAAATCATCTTTGCACTGGTTACTCCACTCCCCCTTGCTCCCCGATCCCATCCTCTTCACTAAGGGTTTCAGTGATTCCATATTGGAAAAGCAAATTGTGGGACAGATGCCTAAGATCAAGCCTAGATTCCTTGTGCCATTCCAGGTCCTCTCTCCCACATTGACCTTGAACCTAACTTGAAATATTTTCTTTCCTGTCCTGCCAGAATCACAGACTCTCTAGATCAAACAGGGCCTGTGCAGAGCTTATCCTGTACTTGAAGAGGAACCCTTCTTAAACTACCCCAACAACTCTTCCTCCAGCCTTCCAAGGAACATTCCCAGTACCTGATATTTCATTGTCTTGCAAAGCCACCCATTCTATTTGTCCATTTGGATCAGTTCTAATGGATAAAAAGAGGCAGAAATCTCTACTTCCTATCTCTAGCCTCTTTGGACCAAACAAAACAAGTCGTATCTTTCAATATTGGAAGACAGTTTTCATGTTCTCCCTCAAATCTTAAGGGTTAAACATACTCAGCTCCTTCAACTGAAAGAGAGCGAAATATATAGGAAATCCAAAGTCAGAAAACTAGAGTTCATATCCTGGTGCTGTCATTTACTACCTGTATGACCCTAACCAAGTCATTCATCTCTCTGGGCCTCATTTTTTCTCATCTGTAAAACAAAATGAGGGCAGTAGATAATCTCTCCAATCCCCCCCCCAAGTTCTATGCCTGCCATTCTTATTTGACATGACTTCAAGCCCCTTCTTCCTCCTGGTTGCCCTTTTCTAGATATAACTCCAGTCTGAAGTCTCCAGTATCTAGAATGAAATATAGCATTCCAAATGTGCTTTGATAAAGCAGAGGACAGGGGGACCATTATCTCCCCTTTTCAGAATACCATGCCTTTTTCATGCAACCTAAGATTCTGTCATTTTAATTGCTATTATATAGTCAACTCAGATTGATTTTAGAGTCCACCAACTTTTTCCACAAGAAGTATTGCCTGACCATAGTACTGCCATCTTGAGTTGGTGCAATTAACTTTTTATACCTAGATATGAAACTTTACATTTACCCCTGTTCAATAACCCATCCTTTCAGCCTATTGAAATCCTTGTGGATTATAATATTTATAAAGTGCTTAACACAGTGAGTGGTACTTATTAATTTCTCCCTTTTTCATGATTCAGTTATCCAATGTGTCAACTCTCTCTTCCAGGTTCATATCATCTGGAATATTGATAAACATGACAGTTATGCTCCAACCCAGGGCTTCTTAATTTAGAGTTCATAAAAGTCCTAGTGCATGGATATTATTTTTGGGGATCCATGAGCTTATATGGGAAAATATTTTTAATAACTTCTGGTTTTCTTGGCAATCTTATACATTTTTTATGTATCTAAAAACATGATTCTGAGATGGGGATCCTTAGGTTTCATTTCACTGATGGCTAAAGGGGATCCATGACACAAAAAAATGGTGAAGAACTTTTGCTCTAGCCCAACTGAGTTATTGTTACCCAAATGAATCAGAGAGACCCACCAGCCTCCATACCTTTGTGTGACAGTCACTGTGCCTGCAATTTGTTCTTTTCCCTGTTCTGTTAAATTGCTACCCATCCTTTAAAATTTAACTGAAATTTGACTTCCACTCTGATTAATATAATTGAGAAGTCATTTATAAAGTGTCTGACAAGTAGAAGGTGGCATCCTAGGTGTAAAAACAAAAACAAAGTAACCCCTATCCTCCAGGAGCATATATTCTACTGGGGGGATAGCAGCTAGGTGATATAGTAGTTAGAGCACTGACCTGGAATCAAGAAGACCTGAGTTCAAATTCAGCCTTGGCTGAATAATCCTGAGCAAATTATATAAACTTTGCCTGCCTCAGTTTTCTCATATGTAAAAATAATAATGGTCTTAAGTCAGAAGATTTTTGTGAGGCCAAATGAGATAATATTTGTAAAGTGCTTAGCAGAGTGTCTGGTATTTAATACTTATTACTTAGTAGGTATTTAATAAATGCTTATTTACTTCTAGAGCATGGATGTAATTGGCCCTCTTTGGTAACTATCTTCCCATTTGGACCTCACATATCACTTTGCTTTATATCCTCATTTAGTTTTTATATAATATTGGATAATAGGGCATGTGTTTCTGTATTATCTCTTTAGTAGATTGTGAGCTCCATGAGGGCAGGACAATTAATTTTATTTCACCCTCAGCATTCCCACACAGCATTTCTGTAAACAGTAGGGATTTTCAATTAATCTGAAGGCAGTTAAATGGCACAGTGGATAGTGCCCATCTTGGAGTCAGCAAGACACATCTTCATAAGTTAAAACTCAGTCTTGGAGATTTACTAGCCCTGTGACTGTGGGGCAAGTCATTTAACCTTGTTTGCCTTAGTTTCCTCATCTGTAAAATGATCTGGAGAAGGAAATGGCAAATCACTCCAGTATCTATGCCAAGAAAACCCCAAACAGGGTCACAAAGAGTCAAGCATGACTAAAAAATGACTGAACAACAAATGAATTAATCTATGATTTCATCCAAGTCATTGATAAAAAATGAAGCCCATGGATTCAGAGATCTTAGAGCTAAGTACCTTAGAGATGATCAAATCCAGCCCCTCATTTCACAGATGTGATCATTGGAACTCAGAATCGTTTAGTAATTTTTCCAAGAACATGCAAGTGGCAAGGAGCAGAGTTGGGATTTGAAGCTAGGGACTATATACCCAATATTCTTTCTCTTACACCACTAATACATTTAGTCATTGGGCTCACCATTCTGCACTTATTCCAATCTTTGCTCAGACTATTCCCCCCAATCCTTTGGAGCTTTCAAAGCTCAGCCCAAGTCCCATCTCCTCCAGGACTGTGGACTAACTCGTAAGGCCTACAGAACCCTCTCTCTGGAGCCAGATTTCTCCACAGACTCATAGCCTTCCCCACTCCCAAGCAGCTCATTAAGATACAGAACATCCCCTTGTACTGTTCTCCGGATGTTCCAGATGTGAGTCTAAGTGACCCCTCTCCCCCCCCCCTACACATTAACATAGGCTCCTTAGGATGCAAGGAGGGGGTTTGGTTTTTTTTTTTCCCCCCTGTGGTCTCCTTGACCTAGTCTGCTTGTACTCTGGCATAGCTCTTAGCATATTAGGGAGCTCAGTTGACTGGAACTGAAGACAATGAGGGGAGCTGTCATTTACATTTCCCCTCTCTCCCACTCAAGCCTTTCATTCAACTTTTATTCAGTACACCTTGCTCTCCCTAGGAGAGGAAAGCTCACCATCCCTGTCCTCTCAGAGTTTTTAGTCATGGCACTGCAAAATCTAGAGCTAGAAAGCTGTTTAGACATTGCTGGGAACAATTCATCGTACAAAGGAGGAAATTGAGACCCAGAGAAAGATCTGGGATCTAGATCCCCAGTAATGCCAACATCACATGGGCAGTGAAATTCAGAGGATGATGGGAATTCTCCAGTGTGTCACAGGAGGTCTGTGGCAGTTTATTAAGCATATACTAGGAGGAAGCCACTGTGCTAAGTGCCATATAAGTGGGAGTCACCTCCCATGGAGTGGGGGGGGGTGAGGCCAAGGAAGTATCCTAGAGAAAATGGGACTTTACCAGGTCCTTGAAGATTGGTTTCAGTAGGCAGAGGAGGGAAGGTCATCGTTCCAGGCTTCAGGGTAGGGAATGTGACCCACAGAGAGAAGGAGTAAGATTCTGGGGTGTAGCAAGGGCAGTAAGGATAATGGTGTGACTGGAGCAAAGAAGCCACATGGAACCTGGAATGGGGTGACCTAGGATAAATACCTACTGATCAGAACACCCTCTAGAAAATGGGAGAAAAAAGATAAAAGGAAGGGGGTAACAAAGGAGAGATATAGAGGTCTGATATCAGGCAGAGAAGGGATGAGCCAAGCAGGGATTCTTTGGCTTGCTTGGTTCCCAAACCCTTTGGATAATCATTACCACTAGGAAAGATGATGCTGGAGTAGGAGATAGTGATCCCAGAGTCTTCTTCCCTGGGTTTGGCTGACACACTATGAACGCCTAAACACTCAGACTGCCTTCTCCACCTGGGCTGACTAACTGCTAGGGTTTTGTCTCGGTGGGGCTAGAGAGCAAGAAGCAGCTCCTCTATCTACTTCTGAGGCAGATTTTTATTCTGGGGATCTACTGCTGGTCACAAGGTCCCTTGGTTTATGCCAGGAAGTGCAGATAATGCTGAGAGCAAGAAGGCAGGGAAGGAGCAGTAGGAACCTCCCCTAATCCCTGAGAGCATAAACCTTCTAGATTTGATTAGCCAGGGATGGGCCCTCTTTCCCTCTTCCCCCTTTACCTTAACCAATGTCCCTCTCGGCTCCCAAAAGCCTTTTTGATCCCAATGGTGGATGATTTTATGTGCTCTATCTGACCCACCCCTGTTAACCCTAGGTGATATTGAGTAAGGGGGCTTGCAGATTTAGTGTCCATTCAAGAGTTGCCTATCTTCTTTTATCACAGACATCACAAAAGGTATAAACTGGCTCTCAGTTAACAGACACACAGGCCTAGGTTGGAATTTAGTTGGACTGACCAAGTCAAAGGGAAATTTTCCCTTCTCATTCAACTCCTCCATCTCCAAGACAAGAAAGCTGGACTGGTTCCCTGGCTCCCTTTAAACTGTCCTTAGGAATCTCCCTTTTCTTCCTGTTGCTCTGTGACATTCACTATATGATTCTGGGCAAATTGTTTGACTTCTTTAAACCTCAGTTTCCCCATGTGTCAGATAGAAGAATAATTCTTCCATGACCCATCTCATAGGACTGAATTGAGATAAATGTAAATCTTAGATTGCTAGAAAAATGAAAATTATGCTTCCCCTGACCCCTCTCCAGAGACACAGGGCACTGGCTGGAGATCACTCAGCCTATTGCTATAGTCACTGAGTTCTCCCAGTGGAGTAGACTCTACTTTATTCCCATGGACTATTCATTCCTTCTTCCTACCCTCCACCCTCCCCCCCCCCCCACCCCCCGCAATTTCAGGAGAAGTTAAGCAGGGAAAGGAAAAATCTCTTTACATAGGAGTCCTGAGCACCTCTTCTTATTGCTTCCCCCCCCCCCAAGCTAGTTATCCCACCTTCTACACCTTGCTTTTCACCTACTGGTCCACCCACAGGACACCAGAGCAGGATCCCAGTTTCTGGCTCCTAGACCCGAGGAATCCCAGAAGAGGGAGGTCCCCTGTAAGACATTCCCTCTTCTCAGGGAGACTCAGGTCCCCCCCTCCCCAGGGGCAGGGGTCGGGGAGGGCAGGCTGTCTGCTGTCTGCTGTCTAGAAATTGAAGCCCAGGGCAGCAAAGCCCACACTGAAACCAGATCTTCCCGTGTCCTTGGCCACGGCTGGAGTGGGGGAGGGGTCAGAAGCCCACAGACAACTTGTAAAAGGAAGAGGACTCAGAGAAGACAGAATTATCATGTCCCCTCCCCTCGTCTTCGGAAATGACTAGCATAGTCTCTGGCATACAGGAAGAAATTGCTAAATGCTTGTTTTCAATTTTTATTGGCATAAATTGGGAGGGGCCTAAAATCATCTAGGTCAGCCTAATTTACAGATGAGGAAACTGAGTCCCAGAGAAGGAAAATGGCTCCTAATGATACAGCAGCTCTCATGAGCCCAAATTCAGGACTAGGATAGCATCTCGTTTTAGATGTGCCAGGCTTACACATGGATCACATATATACATGTGCATGATTGAGCCCAGGCAAACATGTAACCACAAACAAAGACATGCATATAGATGCACACATATAAAGACAACAGAGACATAATTATCGACCTCTTGCCTCTCTACATATAGTATAGCCATAGCAGATCATTCATGCACTTCATGGGCTGAATCTGGCTTTCCCTGGCTCAGCAGGTAGCCTCCAGGCTAGACATCCTGCCTGCCTCCTTCCTAAGCTTTCCTGAGGTTCTCCATGCCCCAGGGTTCTTGAGCAGTAATTCATTCCCCTTCTTTGGGAAACCAGACAGTTTGCCTACTGGTCCTCTATCCCCACATTCACAGAAGGGTTCAAGAGCATGAGGGAATATACCTCCTCTGTCCAGAGAAGCATGGGACACTCATGGGTGTTCCCAGCCCCAGAAGTGGAGGAAGGAATTCATATAGGAAAGTTCATCATGGCACCCAAGGATGTGGGGTCAGAAGTTCCCATCAGACACTGGCATGTTCACAGTAGTCACCATCAATAAGGTTGGGAGTGGGAGGAAGGAAGGAGGGGCAGGAAGCAGAAAGGGAAGGAAAGAGATGGGCACCGACTCACTAGAATGGAAGTGGGAGGGAGAGGCCCACGCATGTGCATGCACACGTATGTGGCAGTGTTTCTCTGTGCATGGGTACTGATTGTCGCTGGTGAGGGATCGAATTAGTTCCTTTTCCCTCTTTCCAGATGATTTTTCATCTCTGTAATTAATGGGCAAGTCAGCGCTGAACGGCATGGCAGGCAAATTGCTAGTTAGGGAAATCATGGATAATTTTCTCGATATGATAATGAAGGTTGTATTCCTTCTTTTATTCTCTCTGTTTTCATCCTACTTTTAAGTAATAAATTCAGCATTAGAGGGAGGAGTGAGCGGGAGAAGGGGAGAAGTCACCCACTCTGTAAGACCTGGGTCTGACCTGAGTTAGTTCTAGTGTGCACCCCATCCCAAAAGGGCAAATGGACCCCAGGTCTGGATAAGGTGAAGATGGGGTGAGGGAGAGGGACCTTAGTAAGGCCAATTGACGATGGAAGGTGAAGGCATATCATCCCAATGTCAAGAAAGGCTTCTATACTCCTTTACTCAGATTTTTAGCAGGAAAAGCAAAGGATGGAGAGAGAAGATCAAGTGAATTGGATTTGGGTAGGGCCAGGAAGGAGTAAGAAGGGAGCAAAAAAGCTACTGAGGACAGAAGTCTCTGCCCATCACCCTATGAGAAAGGGAATAGGGTCTGAGGAAACAAAGCCAGGGGCACAGAGGAATAGAGCAGCAGAGGGTGCTGGGAATTTTCTGGGAGAAGGCTTTTAGGCCACTATCTAGGGGCTAAAGCTATGAGAGATGAGGAATGGGTTGGTGATAGGATGGGGGGGTGGAGTCAAAGGTATCAAGGCCACCCTTCAAGGACCCATGGGAACCATACTCTGTCTTTAGAAAGTACACTGACCCTTCCCTTCCTGCCTACCTGTCCTGAGACCTTCCCCCAAAGGCCCCAGGCTCTCATAAATGACAGGGGGCTTATTATATAGGGAATAGGATAGGGAGGGAGGGAAGGAAAGAAGCAGCCATATTGGCATCCATTTTATCCCCTACGCCCCAGTGTCCACACCCCATATGTTTGGAGATGGAAAGACAGAGCAATCAAGAACCGGATGAGGGAGAAAGGAAGGGATGGGGTCATAGGATTTCAAACAGCTTTGAATCCAAGCCCTTCATTTAAAAGAAAACTGATAGCCCAGAAAAGGACTTCCTTAAAGTCTTGGAAAATAGGCTGGGGTTAGGATACATTTTCTTAAAAGGAAGAAGAGCCAAAGAAGGGTGGTCAGAGTCCTACTATCCATTTCACTCCACTTTGATGAGATTTCCTGATGGGGCAGACCCTCTATTCTGGGGAGAGACAACAGGGCACCAGAGGTCTCTTTCCAAACATGGGGAGAAGGGAGGTGGTTTACCCTGTTTGGCCAGAGATTATAGGGGAGGTGATTGGCAGGGCCATTTACTTGTATGTTTTGCTTGTATTCTGTGTATGTCCTTTCACCTTCCTAAACTGTAATCTCTGGGGGCAGAGATTTTTTCATCCTGATAGAATACAAGGCCTTGTACTCTTGTATGTGCTTAATAATGGTTTGTTAAAATTTCCATCTATGTATCAAGACTGAGGTGTGTATGGAAGCAGTGAGGGCTATATACCTGTGCTGGATATGGAAGGGTTGGGTTTGTGTTCCTGTGGGGGAATAAGGATTTGAAGTGTGTACAAGGTTAAGGGATTTTATATTTGTTGGTGAGACTATATATGAGAGGAGATGTTACATGTCCCTCTGGGAGGTTACTGCTTCAGGACCAGACAAATGCCATCTGTCCCCTCCCCCCAGTCACCTTTTCAGTGGTTATGATTAACTCCCCCTTAGCTCTCAAGACCCTTCTGTGGTTGGGGTTCTCGGAGAGGAATAAGGCCAATCCCTTTTCCCCCATACACAATCCAGGACATGCTGGGGTGGGGGTGGTAGGGAAACAACATCCCTTTCCCTTTTCCCAAGCCTGACATCTCAGGGACCAGAGCAAGGCGGAGGGGGGTGGGGTGGGGGTGGAGCATGATTGACACTCTTCCCCCTTCAGCTGCAGATCGAAGGGGAATAGGATGCAGGGGTCTAACAGCCATTGAAGACAGAAATAAGCTATCAAGATACCTCTTCTACTCCTCCTAGCCCAACAGAGCCATTCCACCCCAGGAGCCTGGGCCTGTGCTCAGGTCTACAGCACGTTCCTTAGGGGACCGCAGCGGCAGGCGGGAGGGGAGCCTCTAGCAGGAGACGCCGCCACGACACCCAGACAACCCCTCCCCCAATCACTTACCCCCTCCTCTCGGAGAAAAACAACCAAAAAGGAACATATATAGGTATAGGTTCATACATACATACACATATATGTATATGTATATCCATAAGCATCCTGCAGTATCAGCCCTTGACACAGCTCCTCCAGGGGTAGGAAGACCCAGATCGGAGACACACAACCAGACACCCACACAGCCCAGGAGAACACACTACCACAGTCACACAGACACCAGTCGGTACATACATACACACAAAGACACACGATAGCAAAATCAGACACATGGACACACACACACACACACACACACACACACAATCGGATACACAAAGATACATTCAGGCATAGACATCCAGACCCAACCTTTCTAGCCCCGCTTGTGTCACACAGCGGATCGACGCTGCCTCTTTTCCGCACCTCCCCCCTACTGCCCCCCCCCAGCCCGCGCCAGCACCTCGGCTAGCTCACAGCTGGTGCCTAGCTCCTCGGTGATAGCAACCCCCGAGCCTCCCTACGGGCAGCTCTGCGGCTACAACGCCCCCGATCCTCCCCACCCCCAAACATGCAAAAATAATTCGAACCCCCAGCCAGCCACCTCCTTTCCAGACAAGACTTCATCGCATCCACCCCCTCCCCCACGCCCTTCTTCGGCTCACTCCCATCCTCCGCAAAGGGGCAAGACCCGGACGTGGGCAAGGGGCAGACAAGGCTCCCCAGACCCGTGTGCCCCAGACACCTGGCCCAGGTGTGACGTCCCCTCCCCCATGTCCTTCTATCCCCGGCGTGGACACTCACCTATCCAGGGGCGGCTCGCTTTCCTCCTCAGTCCTCTCCTCTCTCCTGCGGCTTCTCGTCCCCGGGCCCCCCGCCCGGCACATCTCCCGGAGCCGAGGAAGGGGGGTGGTGGCGGAGAGAGGGCGGGCTCCGGGGCTCCCCCTCCCCCAGCCCACCGCCACCACCACCAAAAATTTAGCGGGGAAAAAAAATCGAATTTGATAATCCACTCTCCAGCTGGGGGTGGGGAGGGGGCGCAGGCTCCGGGACTGGAGGCGCAGATAAGGGCGAGTGGGTCTTTTTCCCCCCTGGTGTGGGAGGGAGCTGGGGGAGGGGAGTGGGCAGCGTCAGGGCTCCGGGGCCCGGGGCTGGGGCGAGGCGGCAGCGACACGAGCGGGCAGCATCTCTTCCCCCGCTTTCTCTTGGCTCCCCCGACGGCGGCGGCGGCGGCACGTGTGAGTCCAGCCGACTCCCCCCGCCCCCCCTCCGACGGCGGCGGCGGCAGCAGCAGCGGTGGCGGTGAAGGGGTTAACGGGGCAGCTCCAGCCCCCCGCCCGCTGCCCCCAGCCGGGCGAGGCCGCTCCGGGACTCCCGCTCAGCCATCCGCCGGGGCCTCCTCTGCGGATGAGAAACTGCGGGGGACCCAGGTCCCAGGACAGCTACCCGGAGTACTGCTACTGCTGCGGCTGCTACAAGAACGAGGGACTCCCGCCCCTACGGCTCGAGCTCCCTGCAGTGCCCGCGGGGGGCTCCAAGAGAGCGGGGGACCTGGGGGGAGGTGGCGCGGAGCTAATGGAGGAGCTCGGGAAAAGGGGGGGCGGCTAGAGAAGGAGACGGTGGCTGGCGGCGCGTTGCATGGCGGGGGGAGGGGCGGAGCTGGGGTGGAGAGGGGCGCTGGGGCCCTGGCCCCCTTTTGCACCTCGGGATGAACGGATGGAGCCGGCGCTCGGACACAGCAATGACAAGCCGCCTGCCTGCTCTCTTCGCTCCCCAGCGCACCAGCTACGGGAGGGGAGGAGAAGGAAGGGGGGCGGTAGGTAGAGGCAAAACTCGGCCTGGAACTCCCTACAGGACCGGGGCTGTTGCAACCAGCACCAGTGCAGCGAGGGAAAAAACAAAAACCCGGCTTGGATTTCTTCTCTCTTCTTTCCCCCACCCCCCACTCTCCCGCCAGGTCTTTTCCCCGCCCCAGGAAAAATTAGGTAGAGAGAATGTTACAGGCTTAGTGGAGGTGGGGGTAGGCAAGAAAAATACGGAACAGTTTTTTCAGGAAAGGGGGAAGGAATGAGACGTACCAAATTTAAGAAGGGATATGAAAAACGAGGATTGGATTGAATTGAGAATGGAGAAGGGATGCGACATGCCCAATTGCACCGGGGGCATGCAAATCGCGGACCGGATTCCACCCTGGGAGACGGAAGACTGCGTCATGCCCAATGCAGTGAGAACAAGAAAAAGCCAGGTCTGGATTTTCCCAAGAACGGGGGCGGTTTGGGGGGGTAGGGAAGGAAGGAAGGAAGGATGGATGGATGAATGTGAAGAGGTTGATGCAGCGTAGGCAGGCCTCGGTTGCCCAGATGGCTACATGCAAAGGGGAAAGACAAAATACGGGCAGGATCCAGGTGTGAAAGGATCTAGGCAAGCTTCTTGCACAGGGGACCAGCATAGAAAGACTAGGACTTGGATTTCTAAAGTGATGAAATGGGACTGCAGGGAGGAAGTCACAGCTCAGGAAGGCGAAATCAGTAATGAATGAACGGAACTGAAATAAACCTACGACGGTCATATACCTGACTTAGAAGGCCTAATATAAAAGACCAGATACAGGCGTTAATTCGGTCAGGACTATGTTTTAGATGGGGTGTGGTGGGGGTTGAGGATGGGGGCTCAATAAATATCCCCTCTGCTCCTGGGAATCAGAGTTTTTGCTTCACAAGCGAAAAGGAAAACTCGGCTCTGGATTTAGCAAAAGGGCTAGTATCCAGGCAAAATACATTGCTGCGGGCCGCTAGAAATAATTAGGACATGGCCTGGCTCTGGATTCCCGGGAATCTGCTAGGGGGACCGGGAAGAGAAAAAGGGGGAGGAAGAGGAGGAGGAGGAAGAGAAGGAAGGAAAAGAGGAGGACGAGGAAAGGAGGAGGAGGACCTGGGTCCTGGGGCTGCAGAGCCACGAACCGCTACCCCCTGAAGTGCAGGGAGGTAGCGGGACCCACCCCGGAACTGTGCACTGGAGCCCCGTTTGCAAAAACAATGGGAGCCGCAAAACCTGGCCCAGATGTCCTAAGATGGACATCTCCGAGGAACAGACCTGTTATGAGGGCGGGAGAAGGAGGGAAAGTGAGCTGTCACTAGGGGGAAGCCGTATGATGATAAGAGGTAAGGTCCGGTTAGGATCTCTGGAGACCGAACCGGGTCAGATTTCGGAATAAAAAGAGAAGGGAGAAGGACCTAGGAGGGGTGGGGAAGAGCAAAATCTGGTCCTGGATCCCAGGGGGAAGGGAGCGCAGCTCGCCTGCAGACCTAGGTAACAAAAGCGGAAGGTAAAAGCTAGGATGGATTTCATTACACCTGGAATAAGCAGTTCTGGCAACCAGTGGGAAACAAGACTGACGACCTAGGACAGGGACAAAGCTAGATCGAGTAATCAAAAAAGAATATGAAGCTTGGGGGAAGGGAACAGTGCAAAACCAGGTCTGGATCTCCGGGGAGGACTAAGATTCTACCCCTTCTTTTTACTGAGGGCTTTAGCCTCAGTGGGAGTCGAGATGCACATAATTTTGGGGGCGGCTAACACCGAGTTTAAGAAGTGAGTATCCCTTAAAACCTGGATTGAAAATGTGGGGCTAGGTGCCATAGTAGAACTCTCCGGGTAAAACTAAGGGTTTAAACCAAATCACGACTTGGAGTATGCTGCCCCATAAGAACCCATAAGAAGCGAAAGGCAAGAGGAAACAGGGAAGTCAGGACACCTGGCTTTGATTTTCAGGCCTCACTTTGTATATTATCGCGATATCCTGTTCCAGTTTCGTATTTTTAACTTAGGGTATAGAATCTCGGAGGCAAGGGTAGGATTGGGTGGGTGGGGGGCGGGATTAGAGCAATAATTTGAACATCAATCTAGGTAGTCACTTTCCTTCAAGCTACCCTCCTCCCAACCCTTTCGTTCTTCTCTCTGTTGATTATCTTCAATTTATCTTGTATATATTTTGTTTGTACATAAGTGTTTTCACCTCTCCCCCCTATCCCCCCCACCCCCACCCCCCATCAGACTGGGAATTCCTTGAGAGTAAGGATGCTTTTTTTTTTTTTTTCCTTTAGCTAGCAGTCTGCCACAAAATGGGTATTTAAATGCTTATTGAATGACTATTGGGGGATGGAGGTGGGGGAAAGGAGGGGAGAGGAAGGCCTTGGTCAGGCCTTTTCACTTATCCCAAAGGGTCTTTCTCCAGTTTTACTTTCATAACCCCAAGGCAGAAGGCTGTTCTCTAACTCTCTCTTGATTGCTGGAGCCAGGTGTGACTTTTTCTCAGCCCAGATGTGATAGGGATTAGGGAAAGAAATCGCAATACTACAATTATCATAACAATTACTAGTTTCAGAAGCGTTTTCAAATGAACAAAGCACTTTCCTAACAGTAACCTTAAGAGAGAGGTGATACAAAAATTGCATTTTTACAAAATGGGAGACCTGGATCCTGTTTCTTCTGATCTGTCTCTACCTCATTGAGGGGTGTGTGCGTGTGTGTTTTGGGGATCTTTTTTCCTCTTGTGGCCTCAGTTTCCCTTCTGAAAGGCACACCAATCAATGTCAGGTTAGCTGAGCGCTGAGATTCTCCGCAGGAGAATCTTTCCATATTGTAGGAGCTTCCCGATCCGTCTCCTACCCCTAGTGCCCCCAAAGTATCTACCCCAGAAGCTTCTTTCAGTGACCCCGTAGTCCAGAATAGAAAGAATATATATAACCTAATAACTGTAGCCCAGGGGATGCCGGGAATTGTAGTCTTTCTGCAGACATTCACAGTCGGCAGGGTCTTTTCCTCCCACTAAGGTCTCGGTGAAGATGGTGTTCTTGCTTTCCTCTCGCTCATTCTACCCTTAAAGTAGTACTGTCCTAGATCTGGCCTTCACCCGAAAGTGCTAATCATCCCCTCCCACAGCAGTAGAAGGCAAGA